>JARHVA010000827.1:795000-1035000 GCA_037957365.1 Torreya grandis
TATGAAAATTCAAAAGTGTAAAATAGATTGTCAAGTCCAATCTGTAATTGGATTTTGATCATTAATCATGTGTCTTCAAAGTCACTTGTATTCCATAAAATAGTGTCATCATTTTTAAAAATTTCTTTATGTCATTTGGTCTTTAAAGTCAATTTTATACCCCTTATTATAACATAGACATTTTCAGGAGAGCCCAACACCATATGAGTGTCAATCTTATGGGGGAGACCTTGTTCCATTCAAAATGACATGCCTTTTAACTTTCATTTTCAATCAACTGAGTAAGTAGCACAACAAAGAAGGTCAAAGGCAATAGATGAAGGAGGCTTTCTACTCCTCTCATTAGGCACTAATGATGAGGAAATTTTGCTTTAGTGGTGCATATATTTTTTTTATTTTTAGTACTTTGTGTATGAGTTAAAATAAGAGGTGTATTTATTATTTTCCCATAGTGTATTTCATAAAAAAGGTGTTTAGGAGATGCATGAGTGGAATTTGAATAGATGGTTCCTACTTGTAGTTCCCACACTATATAGGTTGATGAGGTTCCATCAGTGAGTGGCTAATGGTAAATGGTTCCTATACAGAGTTCCCACACTGACTCAATTTATGTGTTCTCGATAGTGAATGGTTGATGAGATTTTGATGATGTTCCTTCTCTACTTTCATAAAGTCACGTGAAACACAAATTACCATGTAAATCTTAAGGGGGGAATGTTAGGAAATTTTAGTCCTCACATTGATTTGTGAATATTATAATGTACATTATTATGTGAGTAATAATTCACTAAGAGTTATATTGGGTTAGTTAGTATAATATATTTAGTTGTTATGATATTGTTGTGAGTTACAAAAATATTATGTATATAAGTTAGTTGTTAATTACCGATGAGAGATTATATATTAGTGAGTAATCATAGGGATATGAAGAGCTAATTTTGGAGATATTAATCTCCATCATTATAGGGAGACTTTCCTATACATGTGTGTAATTCACAAATGAATATGTAATAGGAAATTAAGAGTGTGTAATACAATATTATATTCTATGTTAAAATATTATCTCTACATATATCACATTATTCTATTGTGCATGAGTTAAATCACTCTATAAGTTCTTACAATACCTAACAAAAAATCATGTTATTAGTTTCATAATATTCATCAATGTTTGCATTTTCATTATTGATCTTTTCATTATCATAATTGTAAGGGGATACCACAAAGGAAGACTAGGTACTACACTTTTGGTTATCCATAAGATCCTCATAAGTAATGTACTAGTCATAAAAATATTAAATAAAATATATATAATATGAGTCTCCTTAGGGGTGTCACTATGAGCATGCATTTTTAGGGTTGTAAACCTAAACACACCCAAAATAAAGCATGCAATGCATAGGGAAACAAATAGAACAAACATCACCTATGCCCACACATGTAAAATAATTTCTGAAAAATAAATATAACAATTTAAAAAAATTATAGAGGGAATAAACCCTAAAGAAAGTTAGGATTTGATTCAATTAAAACTCAGAGGTCAGACAATGGGTTAATAGGTATAATAGCTTAACCCTTTTTAATTTTATAAGGGTTAATAGGTATAATAGCTTAATCAAATGGATAGATAAAATTATTGTAAAATAGGCCAATTAATACAAAAATAATAATATACTAAATATATAAAATTACCAATTATAGAAAGTATAATTCCAATTGATATTATGATAATTACAACACTTAGAAGAGTTAGTGATTAGTTTGTTTATAGATGTGTAGGAATATCTAAGACGTACAAATATGTAAGTAGGTAGATTAATGCTTAGTATCATGTCATTAAATTATGGAATATCAGTTTGGGAGGCTTGGACACCTGTATCAACCTTTGGACACTTGCGTTGATGTTTATGTTCATGGCTTGATGTTTTTACCATGTACATAATATTCATTGTATTAAAAAATGACTACATATGCCTATTAGTGTTTTATATCACCTTTTTTTATGTATGTAGATTACATGCACATGATTTGTATGGCTATATATATCTCAAATCCTATTTCTTGCCTATTTCATACCCATAACTCAATAAAAGGGGTTAACACGTGAGTCAAACTAACCCTAACAACATTATTGTTGCTAATTTATGATTACATATCCATATACTCCAAGGAGGGACTTAGACTAGAATGTAGGTCTCCTTCTTAGGTGCATGTGTGTAATGGTGATTATGCAACTATGTGCTCTTTCTCCTATTATAACCATTGGTATTTTACACACCCATTTTGGTACAAGTACACATATTTATATCCTCCTTGTATGAATATACCTTTTGATTGAGAATTAGACATTTAGTGATGCAACCTCTTGTTGACCTCTTCAGTTCCACTTTATTTCACTTGATTTACCTACCCCTTAGGCCTATATGTAATGTTATTTAGCTTCATCCAATGTATGCCATGGGTCCCTACCTATTGTTTCCTATTTTATGTATGTTTTTAACCCTTGGACACTTTTGTTTGTTTTAGACACTAGCATCAACATTAGTGTCCAACTATGATGCAAGTGTCCAAACTTATTTTTTTACATATCTTTTGCTTTGTGATCATTTCTTTAACCCTATTTT
Organism: Torreya grandis; assembly: GCA_037957365.1. NCBI lineage: Eukaryota > Viridiplantae > Streptophyta > Pinopsida > Cupressales > Taxaceae > Torreya > Torreya grandis. The sequence goes on from JARHVA010000827.1 coordinate 797,625, forward strand.
CCCATCCTATTGTCAATTTTTTGCATGTCACTAGGTTCTAATTCAAAATCAAGAGACCCCTATATATGCAAAGGTTATAGTTTAATTAAAATACCTAACAATTTGATTTAATAGCTATCTAATTGGAAAATATTGTATATTTCAAGCTATCAAATTACACTACAATACTAAATCAAATATTTGAAGCATTCAAAAGGTAAAATATACTATTGAATTATTTGTACCAAGGTTTACTAGGATAAAGAACATATAGACACATTTTTAAAATTTTACACACATGTTTAAAAGGGATAACTACATGTGAGTTTGAGGCTCTATTTGGAGTATTGGATATGTAGTCAGTACTTAGCAATAAATAGGGTTGTTAGGGCTAGCTCGACTCACGTACTAACTATTAGTGTAGGTTTTTATTTTTCCCTATTATTTAATTAGAGAAATTATATATTTGTGCATACTTGGAGTTTTCCTACATTAGTGGGATAAGCTAGCTTATGTGGAGATGTGTGTCATAGATGTGTCATAGGTGTCATAAGAATGTCATAAATAACTCCTTTAACTGGCAATTACGGGTATGGCAGTTACTTCTCTATTCTTAGTACCTTGTCACCACCTTTCATGGAGGAGTTACAGTCTATTCTTGGGGTGCCTTGACCACCTTTTGTGGAGGAGTTACTTACGTGCTCTCCTATATGTATTCTTTACTTTGGTCATCTCATGTTAATTAGATATTGGGTTTTCTCCTATTTGTCTTGTGAAATTTATCTTTTTGTATAATTTCAAATTGCTTTAGCATCTATGTGATGTGCACTAGCTTCATCTCATGTGATCATGTCTCTATTGCATTCACATTATCTAGATTCTGGAAAAAACTCTGATATGGTATTATAGTCACCCTGGTAATTGTGTGTCTAGTTATGCTATTAGTTTATTCTAAAATTCTTACTTTGCTTTCTTAGTGGTTTTTTTAACTCGGTTGCTTTTGAGAGTTTTGGTAGAGTTTCTTGAAAACTCATGCAAATCCATATGGAAACCTGTTAAAAAAATTACTTCTGTTGAGTTTCATTCAGATCTAACCTTTAGATATCTAAGTTAAAATTTGCCAAGACATCTTGTATAGATCTGTTGTGGCTTCAGCAAGGGCATTGGAATTTCTTTTTTTTTGTCATTTTGCAGGAAAAGAAAGATCTCAGCACATCTAATTTCTATTCTTGGATGCCACTTTCAGCTTGGGGTAGCTCTCCAAGAAGCACATCTGCATGTGGACGTCCATGTGGGGCATCTGGTAGGGTGAGATATGCGTGGAGTAGGACTCTAGTAGGGCAAAATGGAGCTGTATGGCGTCTAGCACGCAAGTGCGTAGTGAGGTAGTGATTAACACTACCTATTGTGCATTGAAATTAAAACTTTATCTCTTCCCTAATGTGCATTGAAATTGAAACTTGTCTCTTCTCTTCTATGATTGCCACTTGCTGCTGTGTGTTGAGATCTATGAGGTCTGCAAATTCAATATCTTGTTTTTGCCCAGCAAAAATCAAAACTATTTTTTTTGAAAATGGCATTCCTTTCCCTTGTTTGCGTCCCATGTGGGCCCTTAGATACTTAGCCATCCATTTCATTCTATCTTTTACTTTAATTTTTTAGTTAAAATTGACTTGTCAAAAAAAATCAATCAATTTGACTGAATATTAAGTATTTTAGACAATTTGATAATTTGGGGGTTTAAATTTAAACTTGTATCTTCGCCTATCGAAGACGAAGGGTGAGGCCCAGGTTGGCAGGAGGCCAATTCCCCCTCACAAATACCTCCTTTGGATTCCTCACTCTGTTTTGAGTCTAAAAAGTGGTTGGAAGGCCACTTTCTCTCTCAAAATAGGCATTTTTTTAATGTTTTAGTGCTATTTTTTTTTGCAAAAACACTAGTTTATAGGAAATTGAATCTTTAATATCTTGCAAACAGTAGCTCAGATTTGGGTGCCATTTTTTTCAAAAGTGTTTGTATTTCAATTATCCATAGCGTAGGCTTGTTATTTGTTAAAAATGTACTAGTTTATAAAGTGCCTAAAATTTGGGTCTCCCGAGACGCATTTTTAGTTGAATCTGACGTCCTGTTTGCTTAAAGTCTTGCATTGATTGCTCTAAGATGCATTCTCAGATGATATCAATGTCTTTTGAGCATGCACTTGCATATTTATGGGGGGCTCAACATTTTTGGGGGGGTGTGATTTCTTTTTAGCACTTTTAATATTTGCTTTCATTCTTCTTTCTACGTAATTTCACAAATTGCAATCAACACAACTTCACCTAAATTCAGCTTAAAATGGATTATTTTCAAATTAAACCCATAACACCCTTCAACTATCATGAATGGAAGGTTAAAATGTCAATCATTCTTAGAAGCAAAGGGTTGTATAGGATCACCATGGGTACTGAAGTAAATCCTAGCACTGATGCTGAAAAGGTCAAGTGGTACAACCGTAGTGATGAAGCCTATGAATTACTAAGCTTGTCCATGTCTCTAGAACTTATCTTCCATTTAGAAACCACCAAGACTCCCAAAGACATATGGGACACTCTAGAAACCTTATTTGGGAAGCTTGATGAGATGAGAGGTCATGAGCTTGAAAATAAACTCATAAGTCTAAGTCCTAGAAAATTTGACACCCTACATGACTTCTTCACTAATTTTAAGGCCCTTAGATTACAATTGAAAGAATGTGGGATATAGAATAAATATGATCAACTCATCCTTTCTACTCTCACAAAGTTAGGACCAAGTTATTTAGTCTTTGTCTCCACTTTCCATGCCATAAAAAGTGCCCTTGGCACTACATGGAAAATGCCTTCTTTGGATTCATTCACTGCCGACTTGACTAGGGACCAAGATAAGCTAATTCAAATGGGCATAATGAAGTCTACTCAACCCCAAGCTTTGATAGATGGAAATGGTAAGGATTAGACTTCAATAAAGGAGAAGAAGAAAAAGAACAAGGACCAAGAGAAGAAGAAAGAAAACAACATCCTACCAAAAAAAACACTGAGTCTTCCTCCTCTAATGCTAAACCTAAGAAGGAGAAGGTTAAGTGTGCCTATTGTAAAAAGACAGGGCATGATGAACACAAATGCATGAAGAAACAAATAGATCACCTAACTCATCTTCTAGAGAAGCACAACATAGGTGTTCTTGAGTCCATCAAGTAGAATTCATCTACCCAAGATTCTACCAAGGCAAAAGGCAAGGGTAAGGAGAAATAAAAGGGAAAGGCCCTTGTAGCAACTACAGCTTCTACAACATCATGGGTCATTAATTCAAGTGCTTCTCACCACATGGACTCTTTACTAGTTGTGTTTTCATCTTTAGAGCCTTGTAGCATGACTTCAATTAGTTTGGGTGATGACACATCAGTTTTTATTATAGGGAAAGGGTCAGTTGAAATGGAAGGAGGAACATTCGATAATGATCTAAGTGTTCCTTCTCTTTCAACCAATCTCCTATCAATGTACCAAATCACTCACATTGGTTAGGGCATGAGAGTTGAGTTTTCACCAAATTTAGTGGCTATCAGGGAGTTGCATAGTGATACTACAGTGGTAGTGGGTAGGGTAGTTCACCAAGCAAGGTTATACACCTTCTCACATTTTGCACCAGATTCTTTTCCAATAGCATTGCTGACTCATTCAGATGGAGTTAGCAAATTATGGCATGAGCTATTTGGCCACCTTAACTATTGCTACCTTGAGAAACTTTGCAAACATGACATGGTCAATGGCTTGCCTCGTGTCCAATTCTCAAAAGGACTTTGCAAGGGGTGCTCCCTTGGGAAGCATCCTGAAGAAAAAATTGATAAAGGTAAAGCTTAGAGGGATTCACAACCTTTGGAGTTAGTCCACAGTGATGTATCAAGACCCTTTCCCAAACCATCTTTCACAAGGGCCAAGTACATCCTCACTTTCATTGATGATTTCTCTAGGTACACTTCGATATATTTTCTCAAACAAAAGTCTGAAGTGTTTGAAAAAAATTTAGACTTCAAGGCTCTTGTTGAGAAATAGAGTGAGAAATCCATCAAGGTTCTTCAAATTGATAATGGAGGGGAGTATGTTAGCAACAAGTTTGAGTAGTTTTACACCATAGAGGGGATTGATTTGTTGCACATAGTCACTTACAGTCCTTCACAAAATGGGGTTGTAGAATGCAAAAATAAGTTCTTAAAAGAAATGGGTAGCTGTATGATTCACTCCAAATCCTTAGCACCATAGTACTAGGTTGAAGCCATCAATTGTGCTTACTACATTCAAAATAGGGTTCCTCACAAAGATTTGAAAGGGATAACACCCTTTGAAGCTTGGCATAAAAGGAAACTTGATGTTGAGCACCTTAGGGTTTTTAGATCCCTAGCCATGGCCCACATTCTAAAGAAGAAACATAAATCTATGGAACGTTAGTCCAAGCCTTGCATCTTTATAGGATATATGGATGGTATTAAGGGGTATCACCTTCTAGATCTAGTCACGCATGAGTTGTTCATAAAGAGAAGTGTCCATTCTCAGGAGAGTCCTAGAGACTCAACATTTGACACTTCTTCTCCCTCATCAAAACTACTTCTTCATGATGATTCCTCATCAGATTCAGATCAGCCATAGTAGGTTCTCGAGCCAGAGACATCTTCTTCTTCAAGTTTAGATAGCAAGGATAGTGATGCAGAGTCATCCACCTCTAGTTAGTTAGAGGATGAGGAGTTAGCACCTGACTCACCCACTTCTGGGCCACTTTGGGCCAGACAGACACTTGAGAGTGTTGGCACTTGGGCAAGAGATCTCATAGATGATAGACATATTAGGGGGATTTTTAGAGAGATCCACATGCCTTCTTTGCTTTATTTTTAGATCCACACACTTTTTGAGAGGCATCAAGGGTACCTGAGTGGGATAATGCTATGGAGGAAGAATATTCTTCCTTAATCAAAAATCACACTTGGGACTTGACTTCACTTCCTAAGGGAAGAAAGATGGTTTAATGTAGGTGGATATATCAGACCAAGTTTGCAATAGATGGGTCAGTTGATAAGTATAGGGCATAATTGGTTGCCAAGGGTTTTTCATAGGTGGTAGGGATTGACTACTCAGAGACCTTTACACCCATTACAAAGATGACTTATATCTAACTCACCTTGGCTATAACCATAGCACATGGTTGGGATGTGCACCAGATGGATGTGAAGAGTGCCTTTCTTCACAGAGACCTAGAGGAGGAGATCTACATGGAGCAGTCACCAGGATTTGTTTAGGATTCTTCCTTAGTATGTAGACTTAGGAAATCTATCTATGGCCTCAAATAGGCCCCTTGAGCATGGTACACCAAGATGGATTCCTTCCTTCTCATAGTGAGTTTCACTAGGTGCCATTCTAACCCTAATGTCTACTTCTTATAGTAGCATGATTCACTCCTAATTTTGGTTCTATATGTTGATGACCTTTTGATCACTGGGAGTTCTTCATTGGCTATTGTAGTGGTGAAGGCATTTCTCCAAGATAGATTTGATATGATAGACTTGGGTTTATTGTACTACTTCCTTGGCATCGAGATCTCATAGTCAGATTCAGGGATTTCTCTTACACAGCCTAAGTATGCTCTTGACTTATTGGCTCAATTTCACATGGCTAATTGCAAGCCATCTCTGACTTCCTTTCTATCAAGATTCAATCTTGAGGCTAACTATTCTTCAACATTGGTTGATGCCACTTGGTATAGATAACTTGTTGGCAGTCTCATCTACTTGACTTACACTAGGCCCGACATATCATTTACAGTGGGACTTGTCTCTAGGTTTATGTAGGAACCTCATGAGCTACATTAGAAAGTAGCTAAGAGGATCTTGCATTACATATAGGGTTCACATATATATGAGATTCATTACAAATTTGGCATAGAGGTTGACTTGGTTGGATATACAGATTCAGACTGGGCTGGTGATTCATAGACTCACAAGTCCACTTTTGGTTATAGTTTCTCTCTAGGTTCTAGTCCTATCAGTTGGTCTAGTAAGAAGCAGAATGTTATTTCTATATCATCCATAGAGGTAGAGTAAAGGGGAGCTATTAATGCAGCTACTGAGGCTATTTGGCTTCAGGGGATACTTTTTGAGTTTGGATTCCTATTAGGCAGCCCACCATCATTTATTGTGACAATTAGAGTACCATTTAGATTTGCAAGAATCTAGTTCAGCACCAGTAGACCAAGCACATAGAGATTCACATGCATTTCATTTGGGAGCTTATTCATAGTCAAGTCATTGACTTGATATTTTTCTAGTCTTTGGAACAGGTTACAGACATCTTCACCAAACCTTTCACTGAGAGCAAGTTCATTCATCTACGAGCTCTTCTTGGGGTGCGGTCCACATCTATAGTAGTATCATCTTTGGAGGAGCCCACTAGCCTCTTCCTCTAATTTATGTCTCTCTTTTGGGGGGGATTTTTTTCTTACGAGTTTTCCCCTTTTCTCTATCTTATGGGAGATTGCTTTTGTACATGGGTACCTCATCAGGCCTAGTTGTTGGGACCCATTTTATATTTCCACATTGCCCACCTAAGTTGTGCTTATGGGGGGGTATTAGTGTAGGTTTTTATTTTTCCTTATTATTTAATTAGGGAAATTATATATTTGTGCATACTTGGAGTTTTCCTACATTAGTGGGATAGGCTAGCTTATGTGGAGATGTGTGTCATAGATGTGTCATAGGTTTCATAAGAATGTCATAAGTACCTCCTTTAACTGGCTATTCCAAGTATGGGAGTTACTCCTCTATTCTTAGCACCTTTTCACCACCCTTCATGGAGGAGTTACAGTCTATTCTTGGGGTGCCTTGACCACCTTTTGTGGAGTTGCTTACGTGTTCTCCCATATGTATTCTTCACTTTGCTCATCTCATGTTAATCAGATATTGGGTTTTCTCCTATTTGTCTTATGTAACTTATCTTCTTGTATAATTTCAAATTTCTTTAGCATCTATGTGATGTGCACTAGCTTCATCTCGTGTGATCACGTCTCCATTGCATTCGCATTATCTAGATTCTGGCAACAACTCTGATACTAACCACATTTTACCAGGTTATAATATGTCCAATGCAAAGGAACTAGGGTTTTTGTTATTATCTAGATCACGCATATAGGAAGACACATCTAATAATTTAAAATAGTTACACATGTGATAACACATGCATGTTGTAAATTTAGAACTATTCTCATGCATGTCTTTGATTAGACACCTGCATTAGAAGTGGACACTTATTTTGACACTACTATCCCTATTAGACACAACTATCTAGTAGACAAAAATAGTCATGATAAAAAATGAATGAGGTTAATATCATTAAGGTAGACCTATGATTATTCTTGATCATTGTCATATTCTAAAACATAACATCAAAAAAGATATGCTCTCTTTTATCCCTTAGATAATTTATACTTATTGTATTTATTACACATACTTAAATGAATTATATTTACAAATTATTTTATTATATTGATAAAAACTAAATATGAAAATACTACATTCAAAAAACTTTTATTTCTTGTATGTTTCTCTTTTGAACTCTAAAAAGTGTAAAATATTAGGTGAACCTATCATCTTTTTGTTGAACCAAAACCTTAGTTTGCATATTAAGGTTTTCACCTTATTTGAAATATCATTTTATATTTATATATTTTATTATTAGATTTGATTTATCTCCTAATTATATGGATTTATCCTATGAATTCTTAGTTACATTATTGTTTTGGCCCTAGTTGATGTGTGGTTCATAGTTATCTTAAACATTACAACCCTTATGGCATCACTAGCAGAATGCCATGTATGGAAGTTCCATTTTGATCACTACTTTAATCCACTTGATGATAAATGTATTGCATATGAACATCTAAAAGAACACCAAAAATAGGATAAAACCTCTTTTTCTTAAAACTATGATAATGAAAAAATCAATGATGTAAACACAAATGTAAATGAACAAAGTAGTGAGTGTGATCTTTTTACTTTTGGGTATGACTATGCTGACATCCCTCTTGGATATGACACTGATCCTATTCCTTTGTTTTGTGATGATGAATACTTAATAAATATACAAAATGGTGTCATTTATAATGTGAAAAATCAAAATATTGCATGCATACCTTCTTTAGTAACTTCAAAAAGTGAGTATTCTTCCTCCCCTTCCAATAATTCAAATGTTGAAGAATTTGAATGTTCTTCCCTATCTCTCATGATGAAAACATTGATGAAATCAAGTGTCTTCCCTTTTCTCCAAGTAATATTAATGTTGAAAATTTTATTCTCTATTTGGATGATTCAAATGTAAATAGCCAAAAAAATTCTTCTCCTCTAGTTTGTGATGAGCAAAATGCATGTCACTATCTCTCCCATTGTCTTGCTTGAGGAAAAAAATGAGAGTGCATATAAAAATCATAATAAATTAATTAAAAAATATGAATTTTTTTGGGAAAAAAATAAGCTCCCAAATATATTTCATGTATTTTTTTCAAATATCAAGTCATGTAAGGCAAATAAAATCAAAACTAGCTTTGCATCTTCTCTCCCTCCTTTAGAAAGTAAAACCGAAAGTGAACATTGCATTTTTCCTTCTCATGATGTTGTAAATAAAATTTAAAAAAAAAAATTCCCTTCCCTATTTTGAAATTTTTGATACGAAAGAGAAAATTATTACAATTTAAAATTACCCTCCTACTCCTATTCAATGTCAAGAGGTTTTAATGATAATAGTACCAACTTTCATGAAATACAACATGATATACTTAACTCTTTAACCATGTATACCACTTTGTAACATGAAGTAAAAACATGGGTTGATTCAACCCTTAATAGTGGAAAATATTAAATTATTCCTATGTTCCATGTGCATGGAAATTTACATACACTAGTAAAAACTTCACCCTATTCTTATGATATGTTATCTATCATGACTACCATGGGATACTTGCAACAATAAGTCAAAACTCTTAAACTGCAAATTTTTTCTCATGAGACTATTATTGAGGAGAATAAATTAATAGAGTAACCTATTTATAAGAATGTATTTGAGCATCCTCATCCTTAAAACTTTACTACGCTTGAGTTATCCTTCTTTAGTGGTTAAGGGGACCTTGCTATTAATTTACAATAATATATACATTCCTTTAGACATTAGGAACAAAATGGAAGTTTGATATAAGGATTTTCATCATAGCTTAACCTAAGGGACTCTTGATTATTTTTATATTATTATAAATGGTTCATTATAAAAATTTAAAAAACATAAATATGTGTTTCTATCAAATTTTCATCATTATACCTTACCTAAGTTACCGTTGGAAAATTTACAAGCAGTGATATAGATAGAAAATGAATCTATATAGGACTACATTATTTGATTTAAGGATGATTTGTATTATTTAACTTAAACACCCTCATATTTGGAATTATTCTTTATATTTAGTATATTTCTTCTTTCTCCACTTAGATAAATAGTATTTTATAATCCCTTTGCTTCATTCGAGACATTATATTGGGATGTGCAAAAGTATGCATGTGCCCTAATGAATACTCAAACTAATTTGTCAATCCCTTCACCAAAAATAATGCATAATAAGAGTCACATTTCCAAGACAAATAAAAAAGTCACAAAAGATAATAAACCAATTCAAACACCTTATATATAACTAATAACATATGTTAAAAGTCAAATGATATATGTGTTGAACAAGTGAAAGTAACATGTTTAGAAAGTATCTCCCATAATTAGACCATATATCTCTACAAAATGAAAACCTTTTCAATTTTATTGGTATCTATATAGACCACATTAAATATTAAAAAAAAAATAGATAAATAAACTATAAAACTCTCTCCTAATTCCCATTATCCACCACATCAATTTGAAAAGGCAAAAGGACAACACTTTTTCACTTACCATGGTATTAATAGACGTTGAGATAATGAGTGTTTTCATCTTGAGAAAAAGATTATATAATTATTTGATCAAGGAATCATTGCTTATCAAAAATACATCTCTAGACGAATTCCATCAAACTTCATAGAAGATGACCACTAGTAGAATTCCTTCTCCTAGTGTACTCTCTCCCATGATTGATCTCTCCCACACTGATCCTATTGAGTAACCTTTGGTTAATCATGTCCTTCATAAATATATGTGGGGAAAGGTGAATCTAACCAGTAAATATGGGTACCTAAATAGATACATATAAATTCACATGATATTTATATAGATACTTAAGAGGTAGTTATAGGAGTAAAATCAATAGTCCTACTACCACAAGATCATTATAGTCAATATTTATTATTTCCATATAGATTTATTTATATAAAATGATTTATATATTACTACTATGATACAATAATTTTAAAAACAAAAATATTTGTTACAAAATTTATAAAATCCTAACATACACCACCAAAATAAATGCAATTAAAATTTTATAATGAGCAACAAAGAGTTAAAAAGTACACATCCATTTGAAACCAAATGAAATCATGTGAGGAATACCATATATATATAATGATACACCATTTATATAAATAAACACATGAATCATATGCCAGGGGCATATCCCCAAGTGTATATTCCTTGTCAATATCTATATCCACAAACCTAACATCTTTCGATGTCAATGCATTGGAAACCAACTAGGGATCACATGTATGGGATAATAGATATAATCTCTTCTAAAATGATCCTAAACACCATAATTTATCTTTGTGATGCCACCACAAAGTGTCATATTGATCAATAAAAATTTGTATGATCTTTGTGGCACCCTGTTTTGGGATGTTTTACCTATAAAACTTAACATGTAGCTCCTCATGATCAATGGCTATAGTATGATAGCTCACCATAACCCTCACTAAAAGATAAAAATAAAGGTGTATGACACCTAAAATGTCTAATACCCTCTAAATAAATCAATCTCTAACTATATCCATAGGTATGATGCATGTGAAGGTCTCTATCACCTAATCCACCATCATCACCCACTCCTGATTACGTATAGACATCAAAGATACAATACCAATTAGCTACATCTATGAAATCAAACACATTATCTAATATTATAACCAAGTAAAATTCTAAATTTAAAATATATAGTACTCACATGTGGATCTAATGGATAACTCATCTACTAATGTTGGTCCCATAGGGTCACTGTTCCCTGCATACCCACCTATCTCTCCCCCTATACCCCCTTGTGCTATAGGAATGACCCCTGGAGGGTAACTACAATAAGAAATAATAGTGGCCATCAAGATATAACCCACTAATACACATAACCATATGTGCATCCCACATCATCCCCTATATCTAGGGGAACCATAGGATCTCTCTCATCAATTGGACATGGAACTAAATCTATAGTTGTAGGTTCTAGACTATCATGGGGCTTGTGTCCACTCTATGTTATTCAATGATATGGGTATGGTGCTAATGGAACTCTCTAATTTATACCAAATTATCATGAAATATGGTCATACTAAAAAACTCTTAAAAACCAAAAAAATGATCAAATAACCACATGTTGATACAGACCCTATATAACTCATGTCCATCCTTGAGCCATCCATAAAATGTCATAGATAGATTCCATACAATATAATATGAGGTCAACCTATCCAAATTAACATGATAGTCCATCGTGGTATGTATCCTACCATGTAGAAATACCAACCTCTCTATAAACATCTATAAATGAGCCCATCTAGTTATGGGACCACCAATCGGCCATACCATTGCAATGTTTTCATATGCTTAAACATGTAATAGAGTTGTAGATATAATACCTCTACCATGACTCTCCAGTGAAAACCTATAAATATCCCTATATAAGGGAGCTAGTATAGTATGACCCCATAAATATATAGTCTAATCAATATCAATGTGTTACATTATATAGTACATATGATATGAAATACCCACTATACCACCCTCTACAACCACACATGGCTTTAGTAAAATGCAAATCAAATTAAATAACTATGGAACATCACCTCTAATAGTACTATCAAAATAAACCATATTACTTGGCTCAACATATAGATCCCTCTATCTAGTGAAATATATGTGACAATGTTGAATATAACCTAGGATTCCATCTCCAACAACCTAAACTATCTCACCTCTAATAGAAAGCTAGAAAATCCAAAAAATATCTTCTAATGTGACTTTTATCTCACCTATGGGGAGCCAAAAATTTCATGTATCTAGGTTCCACATCTTAGATAGGGTTATGAGGAGGTGTATATCATATTAAATATATCCCAAATGGGCCATGTAACCCAACCCTACATGATCTATAACATCTCATTCAGTCACATCTAGACCCAACTCTACCAAAGTAGAATAATGTCGATCATGCCAAAAATTTTGAATATGTATATCCTTTTTCAAACAACAATAAAATAATGAAAACTCATTAATAATTATATTTTAGTGAAAAAATATAAAATTTAAATTTAAACATGCACAAAAATTAAAAATCTAGTAGTGTTACATGGTAGCATCCACACATGATAGAAGCATTAGATGTTAATGTCGATAAAGGATTGAAACATTATATTCTTGCATCTGACCCTAGCCACTAGCATTGAGTTACTGACACAGACATCTAGAAACTTGATATAGGTGTTTGTTGTTCCACTAAAAATCTAAATATTACACACAAAATGATTTTTTTTCAAAAGATTAAAACTATTAGTAAATTGGCAATCAAACCTAGTTACTAGTTTAGTGAAATCTTGGCTGGCTAGGGCACTATAGAGTAAATCAAATCACATTAGTCAAGGGGATATATCACATGGCATTATTTTCCTCCACTCAAAGCTCAAATTTTAAAAACATTTGAAATTCAAATTACTTCAATTTTCTATTCAAAGCACCTAGTATACAACTTCTACACAAACTTCAAACGTGCATATCTTAATCACAAGTTGTCCAATTTTGAAACCACAAGTTGTGTTGGAATATAAAAAATGCACTCTTCCATATTATACTAAATTTTAAAGTTTTCAAACTTTACCAAAAATTGCTAAATTTTTTGCTACACAGATATTCTACTAGATTCTAAATAATACCAAAAATAATGTTACAAATTGTTATCCACAATACTTTAAAATTATATCAAGTAAATTATATCAAACACATTATCAGTTTTCTTTTTTAGAGGAGATTAATAGTAGACACTATATCACCTCATATAAAAATGGAAAAATCTTGGTACTAGCATGTTTATAAACATGTTCTACATAATCGATAATAATTTGCACAATCTCTAAATTGGGGTGTGATTTGGAATTATGCTCTCCACACTTATTCTCTATTCAATATTTATAGATTATAGTAGGGGCATGTTTTGGAAACATGACCTCCACATTGGTACTTATTTTATTTTTTAGATTTTTCCATATATAGTGGGGCATGCTTTGGAAGAATGTTCTCCACACTTACATAGTTTCTAAATTGGCAAAAATACACACTCTATGATTCAGATTCATAGTTATGTAAAAATTGTATACATTGGTAGCATTTTTTATATATAATTTCACCAAGAGACATATCTAAGATGTATATGATATGTAATGTGTACCTAATATTGAAAAATACAAATCATTTAATATTTCAAAATGCTTTTATGGAATGTTACTACATTATTGACTTTTACGTACTGATACCCTAGTCAAAATTTTGCAAACTGTATTAAGTCTTACCTATCTATAATAATTATTTCTTATTTTTGGTTTGATTGGAGAGATTAAATATCTAGTCTCACCAAGTTTTTGGGTGAACTTGATTACATCATTCACCCTATGCCAAGCTATACATATACATATATTTTACACTTGAGTTGTGTTGGTTAGGAAATGATTCTCTTGACAGCCAAAGTTTAAAAACCACATTTATTTTTTAGTATTGAGATGTGAAAATATGGTAAAATTTTCCAACTAGAGTTTAGCATTGAAAAACATAATGAGATCCATAAATATGTCATAGCCAACACAAGAACTAGACCAAATACATAACTTAAGAATGACTTCATTAGGAAGCATGTTAACCACTTAGTATTTGGATATAAATGGGTTACTATAAACACACCCATGTATGCCTATCCACATACTTCACTATGGCCTAGTGGAGCTATCACTAACTTATGCCCTTACTCGAGTACCTACACTAGCTATGGAACAACTAATACCTTATTAGGTAATTCAATAAAAGTGTAGTGAATAGAGGCAGAGAGAAAATAGATTCAACATAAGAATCATCATACTAAGATTTATTAATTAATATCTACCAATTCATAAGTATCATGGAAATATGAAGGAAAAAAGATTATTTATAAAAGCAATGTAAAGCCTTGGAACACCTTTTGAATTCATAAACAAGTAGAGGATGAATTTGGGAATTAACTGCCTAAGGTAATGGTGTACTAATTAATATTAATGATATGTTTCAACAACCATGATTATTTTCTATTTTGGAATATCTTACCAATTTACAAGGTAGGGTTAGACACAAGCACAAAGTCACTACATACTCACCTAAGCATCTTACTTAGGACAAGACATTAACACAACATTTCATGTCTAATACTTTAGGTTAGAAATTTCTTGTTCTTATTTTCCAAAGAGGAATTATCAATTATAAATAAATTAATATAACTCAATTAAACTTTATTTTTATTATAAGGATATAGAATAAATTATTAATTTTCCAATGATCAATTCCAAATATAAAGCAATTGATCTTCTAACACAATCTAACTTGAATTGGAATAATAATTATTGTTAAGGCATTTAAGAACTTAAATTATTTTCCAAGTTACTTCATCACATGCATAATATTTACATAACCTTATTTTTAACTTACTATCCAAAATAGTCGATTGCACTTCAACAATGATTAATTAATTTCCAATTGGAGTGATTGTCATATAATAATATTTAGAAGATTTATATAACTTTAAATACTTTTTATTTATTTTAGTTTAATCCTTATCAGATATTCTAACAAAAATTACAATCTTAATGTATTAACATAATTCTTATGATGGTTATAATCTCATTAAGACACCATATTATAATCACAAAGGATTTCATCTTATTAATCCATATAAGGTTACTAAATTAATATCTTCCTTAGAAGTTTCAAACAAATTGTCATTAATTAGTCCATCTATTCAATGGATATTTGAATATATAAAGGCAATTGAAAATTCCTTATAGACTTAAGGTTATAGGTCACATCATAATAATTTGTTATAATGATCATCACAAGTTATATTGCTTGATTAGTAACATTACTCAATTTCAACAAGCATAATGATAATTCCCATATGAATTACTCAAGGTAAACTTGACTTTCTAATGTGTACTTGAGATATAATCTTAAACATACAAATATTACTTTTGAATCCTCTTATGGTAATTAACATCAAAAGACTCATATGATATCACAAGTAACTCCTACAAATTGTGTTAAAAAACTATTTGCAACTTTAAATAGTTAGTTCAATGCCATGAAGTCATTAATAATCAAGTGTAAACAAATCTATGAATACATATTCTTATTATTAGACAATTAAATGAATAGTACCACTATGCAATTATAATGTATCAACCTTCTAGATTTAAGTATTTAGATTTAGGAGTTTCCTTATAAACCCACTTATTCTGATAATAAAAGACTAGATTTAAGTATAAATTAAAATCATATAGCTAAAGTTCATAATATTAAATGCCTCAATGAACTTGTAGAATTCCATATACAAATAATAATACAAAGGATAATTTTATATTCTAAATATCAACTCTAATCATAAATGTAGATCAATCTTGCATATTTTATCTAATTATGAAAGATAAACATAACATTAACTTACATCATACAATAAATATAATGAATGAAGTTAATTACATGAATATTTTAATTCATCTACAACTAATTATCAAAACTCAAAGATGAAGAATAAGTGTATCAAAATCTTTCATACGTAATCTAAAAAATCTAAACCCACCTTGTCAATCCTAATGATCCCAACCATAAGTGGCCCTAGATCACCCCAACCATCGATTGGATATGGATGAATGTAGCAGAGTTGGTGGAGAAAGGATGATAAAAACACATTGATCTTGACACAAAAAAATAGTAACATAAAGAAACAAACCACATGTTCCTATTCCATCTCACCAAGATCCATTAACTTGGCATATGATTATAACTACCACTCATTCCTCTAAACTTTTCAATTTATAAGCCATATTCTATTTGATGACTATAAATATGACTTGTAAATCCATGTTATGGAATTATATTTTAGTTGTCTTTAAATACCATTTTAATATATATCAATGAGCTAGAAATAAACACTCAAAAGAAGACAACAACTTCAGCCAACCAAAAATGACAACTTAACACCCAACATAAAAGTATGGGTCAAAGTTTGACTGAAATAGACTTTACAAAAAATGGAAGAAGATTGAATCATAATTTAATAATTTTATTGATATAATAAAATGAAATCTTAATAATAAAGGTATTTAGCTAATCAAAACTTCTCAACATAATTCAACTCATAATTATTAGCATAAAATCATACATTATGATCAAAATACCACAAATAATCTAGACAGGATTTACTAAACCTAGGTGAATCATAATTATTAAATCATAAAATAGAAGTATTCCAACATAATTAGGAAAAATAAATAATAATAAAATATTAGTTTTCCAAACCCTAATGAGCATATCAAAACATCTGGAGGCTTGATAAACATCATTGCCCCCAATCATGGCCATGGTTTCATAATACACAATAGGGTTTGATAATAATAAAATATTACCCAAAAACCCAACTGACCTAGCTACGGTTTCAAAACTTCATAATGAGTTTACCAACTAAACATAATCAACAATACACAACCTTCTCAAAAATGGCATAATCAAATAACAATAAAACCAGTCAAATAATAATAATGGATATCAAAGCATATAAACACAGCTCATACAAAAATCCTTTCATTTCCAACATATAATGTCTACCACTATTCACATAAATAAATCAAAAACCTAAATCCATTCAAACCTTATGGGGTTCTATTTACATTTTCAATTAGAAATAATATTTTTTAGTCCAAATATATAAATCTTTATGTTTATGGATAGAAACAAAACTAGTTCACACCATTAAAACTACTAAAAGAATGCGACCTAGAATTTAATACATCACTTACTTGGAGTCCTTTAATAAACCACATAAGATATCTTCCCTTCTTTCAAAAGATTCCAAGTTACTACCAAATACCAATGCCAAAGCACATAATAATCTACATGTCTTGACCAAAACTAGTCAACCCATAGCCAAATCAAACCCTAAAAAAACTCTACTAAAATCTTGCATGGATAAAAATATAGATTGATTCATTATATTTTGAACCTAAGAAAAACTTATAAACTAATTGTATTTCCATCTCCCTTTATGGCCATGCCCAAAATTTTAGTAGAGTCTTCCCAAAGCATAAAGCTTCTCAAACAATAAGCAAAAATGACCAAAAGAAACCCTAAAAACTATTTTAGAAAAGTCTCAACCCAATGGCATCATGTGGTGAGCCAATGTCATGACACTACAATCAGATGACAAAACAAAAATAACAAGCACTAATGTTATGCCCCAAGGTGGGTCATGGCCCCAATAACACCTTAGCACAAAGCCAAGCCAAGGCTTAGTTATAATAAACAATTAATGAAACAAGACTCTAAAACCATAAAAAATCCCTTAATGCATAAACATTAACCCATAAACTAGATAAAACATATTTTTAAATGCCTTCAACCATTTCAAAGGTTGATATAATTCATCAAAACAAATAGGACCAAGACAACTATGCAAGGTACTAAGGAATCAAACATCCAAAAAAATTGACTATGAATACAAGAGCATCTGATGACCAAACAATGTAAAATTATATAAGTCATTAGGCCAGATAAAAACATAAATAATAAGAATGACTAAAAATGATGACATCAATAGCCAATAATAGTTCTAAGACTAACACAACTCAACAAAGCTGATAAGTCTAGAATTTGAAATCATATAATAAAGTAGTGATTGTACAAAAGTCAAAGCTAACTAAAAATCAATAAATAATGAAATCAAACTTAAAAAGATAAACACTCAGTACTTAAATCAAGTAAATAAAATGACTCAAGAAATTGTACCATCAAGCTTAGTTTTCAACTAAAATTTATTGTTTTTATTTCATTCATGTTATTTCTTCATATTTATCTACTACTCAAGTCCAAACCCAACCTAAATCAAGTACCTATCCTTACAGTCAAAAATTAGACCATCAATAGTATTTAGACATCTAAAAATAATAAATGCAATATCAATATTTAAATAATACATCTGAACTAAATAGTAAATCAATAACTCATTAAGCATAAATATCCAATGTTATAATGAAAATTATATTAACAAATATTTCAACAATAATAATAATGGAAAAACATAGATCTTAGAATGGTATCACAATAGTAAACCAAATAAATATGTCTCAAATAATTCACAACTAAACAATATCAATAAATGAAATAAATTTAGGTCAAATAGGGTCATGGCATCCCTCCCCACTTGGAAAACAGTTGTCTTGGTGATCAAAACAACCAAAGATAATGATGTTTGAAAACACTCTCATCTTCTCAAGTATTGCTTATTTATGATAAAGGTTCTTGTTGAACCAACACTTGGAAAATCTCATGATTTCTTAATTTAATGTTGTGATGGTTCAGGATCTTCACCAGATCCAACTTCATCTTTTCATTTTTTGAACCTTGAATTAAAGAGTTTTCTCTATCTAAAATAATGACTTTAGGCATACCATGTAGTCATATTATTTCTTTCACAAACTATGAAGCAAATATAGATGCATCATTAGTTAAGTTTATAGTAATGAAATGACCAATTTTAGTAAATTTATCTATCACAACTAGACTAGTATCATGTTTGCTTCTAGATTTTTGCAAACCAGCTATGAATCCAAATATATCACAACACACTTACTTCATGGTACATCATCTCATACAACCTTTTCATCTCATGTGTCATCTTCATGACACTTAGATGAGTAAAATGAAGTGTTTCATACACTTTATCACCAAAATGTTCTTTAAGTCACCAAACTTAGGTACATAAATTTTGTTTTTATGTCTAATTAAACTATTAGAATCAATATAAAAGTTAGAAAATTGCTTTTCAACAAGATCATCAGCCAAATTTACACTTACATCTTGGTAAAACTTATCAGAATGTTGTTCCAATATTTTAGTTCTAAAATTATTATGTATAATAGATATGGCAATAAGATACGTGCATCAACTGAGGGAATTAACAGCATGATTATTCTTACTTTTCACATATGAAATGTTCATATCAAAATTACTTGAAAAATCTAGCTATCTATGCTAGTACATATTCAAATCATCCCAAAAAAATAAATATTTCAAGTTATAATGGTCAAATTTTATCTCAAAATTCTTACCTAGCAAAAAGTGTCTTCATTGTTTCAAAACATGAACAATGGATGTAAACTCAAGGTCATTATTGGTGTAATTATATTCATAGTACTTTAGTTTCCATGACTCATAAACCACAACTAAACCATCTTCAGTTAACATGCTAGTAAGCCTTCTTTGGATGCATCAACCCATATTTAAAAATTTCTATTTAGATCTAGTACAATAAGTACAAGTTCTAAAGTCAATAAATATTTAAGCTTTAGGAGATTTTATTCACAATATGAAGTCTAAACAAACTTCTTACCCTTTCACTATAAATAAGTTATCAGGTTAGCCAATTTAGAAAAAAAAAATCTTCTAAAGTAACCAACCAATCCCATAAAACTACATACTTCATGTATATCTTTAGGAGAAAGCCACTCTTGAATATTCTTAATATTTATTGGATCAATAACAATACTAGCCTTGGATATATGATGACTCACATAGTGGATCTCATTTTGAATGAAAACAAATTTAGATAACTTACCAAATATTTTATGTTGCCTTAGCCTTTGCAAAACGTAAATATTATTCATGTTTAATTGCATTCTTAGAATAGATAAATATATCATTGAGAAAAAGTAGAAAAAAATTGTCTATAAATTTTTTGAATACACTATTCACTTTGTTCATAAATGCAATATGTGCATTATTTAAACCAAAAGGCATTATCATAAACTTGTAATGTTCATATTGAGTTCTAAAATCAGTTTTATGGATGTCTTTCTCCTTGATTCTCAGCTGATGTTAGCCTGATCTCAAGTCTATCTTTGAAAAGATAGTTACATAATTCATTTGATCGAACAAATAATATATCCTTGGTAAAGGATAATAATTATTAATGTTAACCTTGTTAAGCATGTGAAAGTCAACACACAATCACAAGGTTCCATCCGTCTTTTTCACAAAAATGACACATACACCCCAAGATGATACACTTGGCCTAATACTTCCCTTTTATATTAACTCTTGTAGTTGAGTTTTCAAATCTTGTAAATATACTACATTCATACAATAAGGTGCTTTAGATACAGAAGCTACCCCTAATGTTACATTAATATAAAAATCAAATTCATGTTTAAGAAGTAAACCAAGTGATTTTTCTAGATAAAAATTAGAAAATTATCATAAAAATGGATATTATTTAAATGTTGATTCTATTAAAAGTGTTGTTTCTTACATCTGAACAACATATAATTTGTATCCCTTATGCACCACTTTCTTTAACTATAAGGTTGATAATAATTTGTGTACTTTAATTTTCAATAAACCTTGAATTTACAAGTTTTCCCAAATCATTAAAATAATATATCACTTTTATACAATATTATAAATTTGATTTATACTATTGTAATGAATCCATGCCTAAAATATTATCAAGAGTTCCAAAAGGAGCTAAAAATAAGTTAATTTGGATCTAAAAATTACCAAAGTCTAAGCTTATATGCTCAACACACTTAGTAATTGACAACCTTTTACCTGAGCCAAAATCAAAATCCCAACTATCCTTTAAAGTCATTGGATTTAATTTACAACATGTTACTAACTTGGGATTTACAAAACTATTAGTTGTTCCTAAATCAAATATAATTGAAATAGAAAAATCATTTATTTTACCTTTGATTTCAATTGAAGTTGCTTGAAAATCTATGTTTCTATTATCCACAACTGTATATACTCTATGGTTAGCTAATTGACCTAATTTTAGCTTAGGATAATCTTTGTGGTAGTGGTTATCACCACATTCCTAGCAGACTACAATCATTTTTAGTATCACCAGGATGGTATTTTCTCTAGTGGTAGGCACACTTTGATTACTTTCAGTTTGACTTTTTTGAAAATTTATAGATTTAGAAGAATTTAGATTCTTAAATTTTTTATTTTTCCGTTGGAATTTGTTGAAACCACTTGTACTCTTGGTAAATATATGGTTTGGATTAGATTTATTAAATTTTTTAAGTGAAAAGGATATATTCTTATTCTTAGATTATTGTCTATTTTGTTTAAAATCTTGTCTCACCTTTTGATGAGCCTTCTCCTTCTCTTTTTTCCTATGAGAATATTAGATATTTTTATTTAGAGTCTTATGATTTGTCATATTAACATTATGTATCAAAATCTCTTTCAAACCCAACTTGAACTTAGTGACTTTAGTCTCTTCATCATGCATGTATTTAACATGATACAATAGGTTTAAAAACTTGTTTTCAAATTCAATCACATACATAATTTTTTGTTTCAATCACTACAAATCAATTATTTTATATTCCTTGAAGTTAGAGCTGAGATACCTCTTCCTGAACTATCTTTTAAAAGTAGGTCAGGTAAGAGTCATTGGTTGGTAACCCTATAGAGCACACAAATGGTCCACCAAAGAGTTTTGGCTCCTAATAACTGGTAATAACCCATTCTTTCCTTTTTATTAGAGGACATGTCATGTAGTTTAAAATATTTCTACAAGTGTACTAACCATGCATCAGCTACATCACCTGATTCCTCACTTAAAAATATTGGTCGAGGCAACTTCTTTATCTCTTTAATGGTAGGGTCAGCCACATTAATAGGGTTATTTTGAAGTTCTTTCTCACCAACATTGATTTCTTCTCTAATTGGATGTCCTTTAGCTAGAACACCTTCTAGATTATTCAACTTTCATTCTTGGGTGTCCAATTTACTTTGATGTGAATTTAATGCAGTTAGATTTCCATTCAAAACTACCTCCTAATTATCATCAATGTTATTTTCCTCATGTTTAAGGGATCCAAAATTATTACTAAAATTATTGAGAGGAGGTTCCTCTCTTTCAAGAATATTATCCCTATGACCTCTAACTCTACCTCTACCAAGGTTAACATTCCTTGGGTTGTTGTCTTCTATTCTAGATCTGCTCCTCACCATCTTGTGGTGAAATAAACAACAACTCAATATAAAAATAATAAGAAACATTCCCCAAAGTTTCTTAGAGTAGTAAATTATGCTCTTATACTAATATGTAACAACCAATTTTATTTTCTAGTACTAAGATGTGTAAATATGGTAAAAAGTTACAACCAAAGTTTAACACAGAAAAATGTAATGAGATATATAACTATATCATAGCTAACATATGAACTAGATAAAGTACATTTAACAATGACTTCATTAGGAAGCATTTTAACCACTTAGTATTAGGATATAATTGGGTCAGTGTAGACACACCCATGCATGATTATCTATGTACTTCAATTTGCCTTCCTAGTAGAGCCATCACTAACTTATGCCCTTACCCAAGTACATAAATCAATTATGGAATAACCAATACCTCATTGGGTTATTCAATAAAATTTCAATGAACATAGGTAGAGATAAAATATATTTAACATAAGAAAAATCATACTAAGCTTTCTTAAGTAAGATATACCAATTCACAAATTACAAGCAATGGTTAAGGAAAAAGGACTACTTTTAAAATCAATACAAAGCCTTGGAACACCTTTCGAATTCACAAAAAATTAGAGGATGAAGTTGGACATTAAATGCTTAAGCTAATGGTGTACTGATTAAGTTTCATGAGATGTTTCAACAATCATGCTTATCTTCCATTTTGGAACATCTTATCAATTTACAAGGCAGGGTTAGACACAAGCACAAGGTCACTACATACCCACCTAAGCATCTTACTTAGGATAAAGACATTATCACAACATTTTTTGCCTAATAATTAAGGTTAAAATTTTATTTTTATTATTTTCCAAAGAAGAATTATCAATTCCAACTCAACAAATATAACTCGATTATTCCTTTTTATTGTAAGGATATATATTAACTTGTTAGTTTTCCAATGATCAATTCCAAATATAAATTAATTAATCCTTTAACACAATTTGCATTGAATTGAAATAATCATTGTGGTTAAACATTTAAGTACTTAACTTATTTTACACATTACTTTCATCACATGCATAATATTTACATAACCTTATTTGTAACTTATTTCTAAGGGATTATAAGGAGTTGTCAAAAACACTCCATTACACTTCAACAATGATTTATTAGTTTTCAATTGGAATGATTATCTTCTAATAATATTTAGAATATTTATATAATTTTAAATACTTTTTTAATTCTTTTATTTTAATCCTTACTATATATTCTAACAATAATTACAACCTTCATGTATTAACATAAGTTTTATGTTGATTATAATCTCTTTTAGACACTATATTATAATCACAAAGGAATTCATCTTATTAATCCATATAAATTTATTTAATTAATATCTTCCTTAGAATTTTCAAACAAACTCTCATTAATTAGTCCATATCTTCAATGGAGATGTGAATATATCAAGGTAATTGAAAATTCCTTATAGACTTCAGGTTACAGGTCACATCATAATAATTTGTTATAATTATCAACACAAATTATCTTACTTGATTAATAAAATCACTCAATTTAAACAAGCATAATGATAATTCCCATATGAATTACTCAAGGTAAACTTGACTTTCTAGTTTTTACTTGAGATATAATCTTAAACATAAAAATATTACTTTCCAATCGTCTTATGCTCATTAGCATCAAAAAATTCATATAATATCACCAGTAACTCATAAAAATTATGTTAAAAAATAACTAGTTACAACTTTAAATATCCAATTATTTCAATGCCATGAACTCAGTAATAATCAAATGTAAACAAAGCTATGAATACATTTTCTTATTATAAGACAATTAAATGACCAATGCCACTATGCAATTATAATGCATCAGCCTTATAGATTTAAGTATTTATCTTTAGGAGTTTACTTATAAACCTACTTATTTTGATAATAAAAGACTAGATGTAAGTATAAATTAAAATCATATAGCTAAAGTTCATAATATTAATTGTCTCAGTGAACTTGTAGAATTCCATATATAAATAATAATACAAAGGATAATTTTATATTCTAAAGATCAACTCTAATCATAACCATAGATCAATCTTACATATTTTATCTAAATATGAAAGATAAACATAAAATTAACTTACATCATATAACAAATGTAATGAATGAAGTTAATTGCAAAAATAATTTAATTCATCTACATCCAACTATCAAAACTCAAGGATGAAGAAGTGTATCAACAATCTTTTGTATGCAATATAATGAAGGGAAACCCACCTCACCAAACCCATTGAACCCAACCATAAGTGGCTTGATACCACCTCAACCATCAGTTGAATAAAGATAAGGGTAATAGAGAAATGGTGGATAAAGGATGATCAAAACACAATGATATTGACACAAACAAAAAAATGAGTAACATAAATAAATGAACCACACATTTCTATTCCATCTCACCAAGATTCATTAACTTGTCACATGATTATGATTGTTACTCATTCTTATGATATTTTTGATTTATGAGCCATATTCTATTTAATGAATATAATATGATACATAAATCCATGTCATGCAATTATATTGTAATCATCCTCAAAAACCATTTTAATAGATATCAATAAGCTAGAATAAAAACTCTCAAAAGAAGGCAACAACTTTATCTAACCAAAAAAGATAACTTAATACCCAACATAAATTTATGGGTCAAATTTTGACTGAAATAGACATTACTAGAAATGGAAGAAGATTCAATCATCATTAAACAACTATAATGATATAATCAAATAGAATCATAATGATAAAGGTAGTCAACTGATCAAAAATTACCAACATAATTCAACTCGTAATGACTAAAATAAAATCATACATCATGATTAAAATCCTAAAAATAATCCAGACATGATTTATTAAACCTAGGTTAACTCATAATTATTAAATCATAAAATATAAGTATGTCCAACATAATCAAGAAAAATAAATAATAATAAAATATTATTTTTCTGAACCCTAAGGATCATTTCAAAATACCTAGAGGCTCGATAAATGTCATTTCCCCCAATCATGACCATAATTTCATAATACATAAAAGGGTTTGATAATAATAAAATAACAATACCCAAAAACCCGAATGACCTAGCTAGGGATTCAAAACCTCATAATGAGTTTACCAACTAGACCTAGTCAACAATACATAGCCATGGCCTTCTCAAAAATGGCACAATAATATAACAATGAACCCAATCAAATAATAATAATGGATATTGAAGCATATGTTCACAACTCATACCAAAATCCTTCTAGTTTCAATCCATAATGGCTACCACTATTCACATAAACAAAATAAAAAACCAAATCCATTCAAACCTATAGGGTTCTATTTACATTTCCAACTATAAACAATATTTTTTAGGCCAAACATATAAATGCCTATGTTTATGGATACAAAAAAAAAATAGTTCCCACCATTAAAATAACTAAAAAAATGCAACCCATAATTTAATACATAACTTACTTGGAGTCCTAAAATTGAACATAGAAGAGAGCTTCTCTTCTTTTATAGGCTTCCAAGTTTCTACCAAACACCAAAGCCAAAGGACACAAGAATCCACATGCCTCGACCAAAACTAGTTGACCTATATAGCTAAATCAAATAATAGAAAAAATATAATAAACTCCTATATGGCTGAAAATATAGATAGACTCACTTTAGTTTGAGTCAAATAAAAACTCATGAACTAATTTCATTTCCATCTCCCTTGGCCACCATGCCCAAAATTTTGGTAGAGTCTCCCCAAAGTGTAGAGCTTCTCAAACAACAAGAAAAAATGACCAAAGAAAACTTTAAAAACCATTTTGAAAGAGTATCGACCCAATGTCATTGTGTGTCAAACTAATGTCACAATACTATAGTTGAATGGAAAAATAAAAATAACAACCACTAATGCCATAAGACTCCAAAACCATAAAAATTCTTGTAACACATAAACATTAAGTGACAAACCAGATAAAACACATTTTTAAATGCCTTAAACCATATCAAAGGTTAATATCATTCATCAAAAAAACATGAACAATACAATTATGTGAATTAATAAAAAGTCAGACACTCAAAAAATTCAACTATGAATACAAGATCATAAGGTGATCAATGCAATGTCAAAGTCAAGAAGTCATTAAAATAGACAAAAAACTTAAATAAAAATAATGACTAAAAATAACAACATCAAATAGCCAATCATAGTTGTAAGACTAACACAACTCAACAAAATTGACAAGTCCAAAAGTTGAAATCATCTAGTAAAGTAGTGATTGTACAAAAGTCAAAACTAACTAAAAATCAATCAATAATGAAATCAAAATTAAAATTATAAGCACTTTGCACTTAAATCAAGTGAATAAAATGACTCAATAAATAGTACCATCAAGCTCTATTTGCTAATATAATTTACTATTTTGATTTCATTCATGTTATTTCTCTATTGCTCAGGTTTGAACCCAACTTATCTCAAGTACCT
The DNA here is from genome assembly GCA_037957365.1 of Torreya grandis. Lineage (NCBI taxonomy): Eukaryota > Viridiplantae > Streptophyta > Pinopsida > Cupressales > Taxaceae > Torreya > Torreya grandis. The sequence continues at coordinate 824,626 of JARHVA010000827.1, forward strand.
ATCCCTATAGTCAAAGAATAGACCATAAATAGTATCTAGATATCTAAAAATAATAAATGAAATAACAACATTTAAATAACACATATGAACTAAATAGTAAATCAATAACTCATTAAATAATAAAAAGTATATCAATAACTTTCTAAACAATAATAATAATGGATTAGCATAGATCTTATAACTATATCATAATAATAAACCAAATAAATATGTCTCAAATAATTCAAAACCAAACCATATCAACAAATGAAATAAATGCAAGTCCAATAGGGTCATGACATAAAGCACCACTCTTCTTATTTCGAGTTGAGGGCACGATCACCTCATAACTCTCCCTACTCTAGGTATAACACAACCATGGTGCAACCCAACTTGAATACTTATAGGATCATTCATCTTCCTAGAAATATGATGGATGAGGTTTCAATCTCCCTGTCTACTTATCTAGTTTCTAACACTCTAGACCATTACAACATGACACATACATAGGTGTAATCAATCCATGCTTTTTCTTTATGTTAATTGTTATTATTGCTTATATATAGATAATATACACTGATTACTTTGTGGCATATTCTTGGTTGCCGATAATTTTAAAATAAAAGTTTAAGAAAATATCAAGCAAGGACAAGGTGTGTTGTCCACATGACAATACACATTTTCTTTTCCTTCAAACTAGGAATTTTAATTTTTTTGCATTAGTAGATTCAAGTTGGGAAAATGCAGACACCTATTTTGGTACAACTACACATATTTATAGCCTCTTTTTAAGTATATACTTTTTGAATTAAAATTAGACATTTAGTGACATGGCCTCTTGTGGGCCTCTTTAATTACACTTTATTTCACTTGATTTACCTACCCTTTGGGCTTGTATGTTATGTTATTTATCTTCATCCAATGTATGCCAATGATCCCTACCTATTTTTTCTTATTTTTTATATGTTTTGACCCCATGGAAACTTGATTCTATTTTGGACACTAGTATTGACATTAGTGTCCAACTACAATGTAAGTATCCAGACTTATCTTTTCATCATTTTCCATATCTTTCACTTTGTGATCATTTATTTAACCCTCTTTACCCATCTAATGTCATCTTTTTCATGTGTCACTAAGTTATAATTAAAAATATACATATTCTTATATATATAAAGGCTATAGTCTAATTAAAATACCTAAAATTTTGATCTAACAACCATCTAATTGGAAAGTACTATGTATTTCAAGCTATCAAATTGCACTATGATATTGATCAAATATTTGAAACATTCAAAAGGTCAAATCTACTATTGCATTACTTATACCAATGGTTACTAGGATAAGTATTATATAAACACTATTATAATTTCACACACATGCCTAAGAGGGAGAACTACATGTGAGTCTATGACCCTATTTGGAGTATTGGCTATGTAGGAAACACTTAACAATAAATAAGTTTTCTAGGGATAGCTCAAATCATATACTAACCCATTTTTACCAAGTTATAGGAGGTCCATTTCAAAGGAAATATGGTTTTTATTATTATATATATCACATGCATAGGAAGATACATCCAATAATGTAAAATAGTTACATAGGTGATAGCATAGTCCTAGTGTAAATTTAGAACAATTCTTATGCATATATTTGATTGGAAACCTATGTTAGAAGCAAAAACATGTATCAATGCTACTCTCCTTATTTTACACAACTATCTAATAGACAAAAAAACACATAGTATAAAATAAACAAGGTTAAAATCCTTAAGGTAGCCCTGTGATGATTCTTGATCATTGTCATATTCTAGAATAAAACATAAAATAAAATATTCTCTCTTTTATCCCTTAACTAATTTATACTTATTTTATTTATTACACATGTTTAAATGAATTATATTATCAAATTACTCTATTATATTTCTAAAATTTGAATATTAAAATACTAATTTAGAAAATATTTTATTGCTTGTATGTTTCTCTTTTAAACTCCAAAAAACATAAAATAGGTATAAGCAATGCAAGTGAAATTTGACCTTTTGTAATACTTTAGACTTCAATGTTATGAAAATCAATGTAAGTCATAATTCAATAACTTTAAACTAAAATAATGTATGTGCTAACAAAGAGGTTTTCTTAGTAATTGATAACTATGTCTTAGCTTTGTATATATATGGAACCTTTTGAATTAGAATTAAGGTATAGTGACACTCGAAAAGATGACAATAAAAAAAACATATATTGCCCTCACAAAAAATCACAAGAAAAAAGTAAGGAAATATAAAAAAGGATAAGGGAGGACACTAACATTTAATTTAGACACAAAAATCAATGCTAGTGTCTTGAGGTGAAAGTTAGTGTCCAAGATCTTAAAACATATAATAAACAACAAAAACATAGGGATCCCTACCACAAGGTGGCCAAATTACAACATAATGATCACAAGGTAGAAAAAGACTTAGATAATACAATAAAAATCCATGGATCCCAAGAGACCCATGTAATGCCACACCACTAAGCACTCAATATTCTATCAAAATGGATATACATATGAAGCTATGAAAAAATACATCATAAAATGAAGCTTGTAGCTAATATGGGTATTTACAACTACCTAATTTCTCATGCAAGTACCCAATATTCGTAGTAGACTAGAAACTCTATAAGGGGTATTTTGAAATGGGGAAATATTTTTAGAAGGTAGGCTCATTTTTATTTTCATTCATACTAGACTTCATGGGAAGATACTTATACTTAACTAGTTAGCTCAAACTTGCATTATCAAGTTGAGCTCTTTAATTTCATTGATGTCAAAACTCTATTGGTCTTGTCAGCTTGATTAAATTGTATTATTACCAATGAAGATTATTTTTCACCTCTATATTATCCTATTTCCCCCACCACCCATTTCATTACCCCCTTTATAGGCAATTTTTCTTCTAATTATTTTCCCAACTTGTATAGTTCTTATTTTCCATCTCTTTTCAACATGTTCAATGTTAGCAGAGGTTCTTAATGTTTCATCAAAACATGATAATTATAGGGATAGCTATGTGAATCAAATTATTAAATATGAGATAACATATATAATTAAATAAATATATTATTTAATTAAGAAAAAATATATTATTAACTTAATAAATTATAACAATCACATAAATTAAGTTTAATTAAGCAGGAGGTAGAAAATTATTAATAGAACTATGAAAAGAAGCCATTAACATTCATAAAACTATGAAATTAAATGAATACCAATAAAGTAAAACCATATGAAACTTATCTAAATATATCTATTACTGAAACTATCAAAGCATAGAATAATAGTTATTGAGCAATCTCTCTAGAACAATGAACTATATGTTTATTATAATAATTCCAACGCCTCTTTTACATTTTAATAAAAACATATATAAACTTGAATCTTGAGTTGTTATAACTTCCTTGAACTAATCCTAGAGTAAATATGTTTGTGACATAATTATAATAACCATGTAATGATAAAGCCAATTTTATATCTATTTGTCACATACATCCAAACATGTAGTTTTATGCTCATATTTACTCGCTAACACTTTCCTAGACTTAATAAGTTATGTCATCCTAAGACAACATTATGGAGGTAGGTAACCCAAGGACCTCATTAACTATATAAAAACAAAGGAGGATTTATCATAACTCACAAGAATTGACCAAGGTGTCATTTATTAGTTTTCAATCTATACGCACTACTTAAATACCCTTTTAGGATTTTAACTTAGTAGACTGACCTACCACCCTAGTAGGTTTTGAATATACCAAAACCACTTGTCTAGCATAATAATCCTATATCAAAATTGGAGAGAAAAAATTCAAAAATTTAACTATGTAATACCTAATTGGTATATGATAGTGTGGGTGGAGTGGTTGAAGATGATGAAGCATGCGATGGAGACTGAGAATCTTTGGCAAGACTTTGTGACATACTCTTTTTATATTGAATAATTATTTAGATCTCACTTAGAGGGATGTGTTTTTAATATTTCACCAAAGGTGTTGTTGATGTGGTTTTTATGCATAGTAGTTCATAATGAGGTAGACTCTAATGTTTTAGGATCTTAATGGAGGTGAACTCCACTCCAGGGCATGAGTTGTAGGTATGTGGTCTTAACAAATAGGTGATGTAATAATAGGTAGGGCATGAAATTTGTTAATAGGGGATATGAATTTAGGGGTGGTATCTAAAATAAATTAAAATTTAGATGAGTTGGTGGTTAGATGGTTACTTATCTAGAGTGGGTAGGATTTATCATAACTCACAAGAATTGACCAAGGTGTCATTTACTAGTTTTCAATCTATATGCACTACTTAAATACCCTTTTAGGATTTTAACTAAGTAGTAGATTGACCTACCACCCTAGTAGGTTTTGAATATACCAAAACCACTTGTCTAGCATAATAATCCTATATCAAAATTGGAGAGAAAAACTTCAAAAATTTAACTACATAATACCTAATCGGTATATGATAGTGTGGGTGGAGTGGATGAAGATGATGAAGCATGCGATGGAGACTGAGAATCTTTGGCAAGACTTTGTGACATACTCTTTTTATATTGAATAATTATTTAGATCTCACTTAGAGGGATGTGTTTTTAATATTTCACCAAAGGTGTTGTTGATGTGGTTTTTATGCATGGTAGCTCATAATGAGGTAGACTCTAATGTTTTAGGATCTTAATGGAGTTGAACTCCACTCCATGGCATGAGTTGTAGGTATGTGGTCTTAATAAATAGGTGATGTAATAATAAGTAGGGCATGAAATTTGTTAATAGGGGATATGAATTTAGGGGTGGCATCTAAAATAAATTAAAATTTAAATGAGTTGGTGGTTAGATGGTTACTTATCTAGAGTGGGTAGGTCTTGAAATAAACTCAAAAAAGAGGGTAAGGTAGAGTAGAAAAGAAAGACTCTATGGATTCAAGAATCAGCTCTCTAGCTAGTTTCTAAGTGGAAAAGTTCTTTCAAAACCTATGTCTATTGTTAGCAGCTATTGTAATCACACAATCAAACATGGTCAAGTAATCTAGGATAATTTTGATATAAGAAACTCAAAGGCCTCAGTCAAAGGTTTCTCCTTTTAGAGAAATTTTTGCACACCCTTACTCAGGAGATTATGTCACAAACTAGTGAGGTATCTTAGATAATTGTTACACATAACTAGAAAATTACATCAATGAAAACACCTCTACATACTTAGAAACATGAATCAATCAACTTATTTGCCAATAATCAATGTAATTTGTTAATCATTAAATATCTTTTACACTTTTAAAATGAGCATATCAATCATAAAAAGAATGAATTCATTTATAGCTTTTTCACACTAATAATTATTGAATCATACAACCAAAATAAGATAAGCCTAATTATAGAAAGATTGGAAAGAAAATACACAAACACATAAGTTGACAATCAAAAATTGATTCTACTCCTATATATTGAAATCTTGTAAACCTTTACAATTATGGGTTATATATGATTTTATATACTTGGGTAAGGGTTTAACTCATCCTCCAATTACATGTAAAATACATTACATGGTGTAGTTATAACTTTAGTTCTAATTATGGTCTCAAAACTATATAAAGTTCTTACAATTGTTAATATTTAAAGTCAGCCTTTATAATGTCATGCAATGTGTGCATGTTTATAAAATGAATAGGAAAATTTTTACAATATGTTTTAATAATAATAAAACCATAAATAAAAATTTGATGCAAATATTAGAATGTACATGCAAAAAATTGGCCCTTAAGGCTAAGTCAACGTCTACATAGATGCATTGACTTTAGTGGGAGTTGTAACTGTAGATGTTTGTGTCAAACCAGATGTAACAACTTTAGTTTGCTTCTTATTCACTTCTAACTCAATAAAATACTTATGATCCATGTCATAATATTTCCATATGATATCAACATTTAGAAATGAGGGTCTATTAACCTTGCCAACCTACCCTAGTAACTTTACATGTTCTGCCTTCATCATCTGAAAGTTAAGTTTGAAAATTTCAACTTCAGTTACCTTTTCCCTTGAAAAGCTTAGTTCTACTTCAATATCTTCTAGTTTCATCCCTTATAAACCTTGTTTAAAATTATTTAAATCTTCTTGAATAAGCTGATCAAAATTTATTCTACTTATCAACTTTATTATAGCATCCTTTACCTTTGAAAACTTTAAATCATTCAAAATTTGTAAGATAAGTGCCTAATGTTCCTAGTATTGGGGGATCAATGCCCCAACTATTTTTACCCACTATCTTACTTCTTGAGTTCTAATGACCATCAGATTGAGGGTATTGGATGTGTCTAATGGTGTCATTAGATCTAAATGGCTATAGGCCTTATTGGTTATATAATTTATTCTTGTCCCCTTTTAAATAATTATACAATTGATGAGTTTGGGAACTATGAGGGGCTAAATAAACCCTCATTGCCTCTAATTCCTCTAAATAATTTTAACATTTTGAGGTAGTCTCATGTACCTTAGCCTCAATACCTATTGGAATGTGAACCATCTATTGTTGTTCCTTTAATTATTCTAGTTTTGCTTCCATCTCTTACTTTGCTAGTTATGTCCCTTCATATAGTGCCACCATGGCATATTTATTTGCTTTAATTAGGGACATAAAATATTCATTATAAGGGGATTGGCACACCTATCTATTCTACCTCTTGGAAAAGGCATAGACTTCCTACCTTTATTCAATAATCATTTCCCTATCATTTTCATTCTCCAAATTTATCTTTCTCACCCTTTGAATGCTCCTAGAGGGCATGTCAAATAGGGTGGTTATTGATGGGATCTCTATGATTTTAAAATTGGGCATTTAAGTAGCGATGACTCTTAGATCAATGACCCATGGAGGAATCACTAGTTGGTTTGGGTCTATTTTTTATGTGTCTTCGGCCACAACCTCCTCCTCAAGATCTTCTATTGATTGTTGATTTTTGGCTCCCTTGAGGACTGTGTTAGGAATGAATGGAAAAATGATCTTGGACCAATCCACACATCTATACTAGGGGTGTGGGTGGACTATAATGACTTGCTTTTCCTTATTCCCCTTGCTTGAGGTTATGATGGTGGTTTCTTGGGATACACTATGGGATGATATAGGCAAGGTGATTTGGGTTGATGACATATGAAGCTGGGAAGTGGCCATTATTGTGTTAATTTTATTGGTGGCCATTTTCTTCTTCATAGTCTTGATTACGGCAATGTCAGAGGGAACACTCGAATTAGAGGGAATAATGGATGTGGATGGCACTATGGGGAGAGATGGAGTAGTGGTGGTGGCAAAATCCTTCTCCACATTAGAAGTGAGTAGAATAATGTGAAAAAAAGAAGAGGAAGTTAATGAAATATCAAGTGTGGAGGTATAATCCTCCACCTTGGGAGTCCTTAAAATAGATGAAATTGGGATTGAACCAAAAATAGGAACATAGGAAGAAACTAGGGAAGTGGGGTCTAAAGGTTAAGCCTTATTACCTGTTGGATCATCTATAGTTGGTACCTTCCCTCTATCAAATGTGAGGCTTAGTGCCTTGGATATCTCTAATTCTTATTCTGCATCAAGTCCTTTTCTTATTCCTCTTATTGTAAAGGAATTGAAGGTAGGCTCTATGATTTATCAACTATTGGACTACCTATAAGGGGAGTCTTTGGTTTCCTTCTATAAAAATAGTGGTCTTGGCCTCCAAGGAGGAGACTTGTTAAGTTGGGGTAGTAGCTTCTTTTATGGCTACCCCTAGCATTATATAATCATGTATTTAATATGTAATTGTAGGTGTTTTTAATGTAGTTATATCTATGTGCTCTATGTCTTCTTCATCAAAGGACTCCCAGTCAATTAGATCCCCTAGAGTTCTCATGGGATTAGGCTTAGTTAATCCAGTCTTCTTCTTGATATATTTCAACTTAAAGGGAAGTTCATGTGAAGGGCCCCCTTATACCTTTGTCTACTATGGGGGCTAGTTATTCTAACAACCCAATGTTGTCCACCCTGTAGCAAGTGGTAACCTAGTGTGCATTTCCTTTACTATAATTGAAGGCTCATGTTGAATTATCCTAAGATGATCCTCCTTGAGACCTAAAACTTGTGTTCTTTCCAATACCTAAGAATCATCCTTTGAATTCAAAAATAGGAATTCATGGTCATAAAATACATGTTGGTATGGGATACCAAAACCTTGAATGTGTCTTTATATGTGACCATGGGGATCCCAATCCCTATGTGGCATAGTGGGCAAGTGATATCTTTTTATTTTATTTCCAACCTCTATAAAGTACTTCCTTTATGTTTAGCACATTCTACCAATGATCATATGTGACCTATAATATGTGATTTTCTTGTTTTTTATCAAGTCTTCCTTAACATTCCATCATATTTGATAAACAATTTCTTGCTTTACAACTTGTCTAGTACATATTTGGGGAGGCACAGGGGATGTACCTTCTGACTAGCAATCATAATTATAGTATAATTAGGGTACAACTAGTAGTCACCCCTTTTAGTTAGTGTTTTCACTATGATTTCTCCAACTTTGGGCATTGTATTCCCATGGATTTCTGACCGTACTTGAGGATGGCCATCCTCAGTAATTCAAACCATGTTTTTTGTGTATGTATAGATATGCATGAATTGGTAATAATCACAAATATGATTCTTGACACAATATGTAATTGGGATCCAAAGCTCACTAAGGACCTTATAGACTATGCCCATTATGGCATCTAGGAGATTGGACATCATGTAGAAGTGGCCTACTAGATTAGGTCATTTGCTCTTGTGTTGGACCTACTCTCTCAACTAGAAGCTAATGATTTCTCCTAAATAAAAAATTTCATCATTGATCATCAATAAATGAAATAAAGGCACCTAATCTAAATTAAGAAAATGGATGTTAGGCATGCCATACATCATGTTCAGTAGTGCCATCCAAATTCACATTCCCATTCTAAATTTGTTAATTAGGGTGGGATTCTTACCTTTATAGGTCATTGTCACTCTAGGGAGAAGCCATGAGTATAGCACCTTGTCCATTGAATTTTCTTGATTCCATGACACCAATCTATGCTTATCAAAAATTTCATCTAGAACCAATAGGTATAAATACCTTTGAAAGTCATCCCTAATGATGCAAGTTACAATTTTTTGGTTATCCATGTGGTGTATAAATTCATCTTGCATAATATTCCCCACAAATAATAAATCTCATAAGAGTTGAATGTAAGGCATCACCTTGGGCTTGGCCACCACCAAGTGTAGTCATTGTCTTTTGAGGGAGATCAAGTCTATAATGAATTGACATTTTGTGGTGGATAGATTTCCATCTAGCAAAAACACATCAATAGAGTCCACAATATCCCATAATTCTAAGTAATTTCCTTACCTATTATCAAATATGGTGTAATGATATACCATATCTATAAACTCAATCAAATCCTTGATAAAGAATGAGGATGGTGGAAGTGCTCCCCTAAAAGTCTTAGATGATGATGTCATTATAATTATGTGTATTTATTCAAAGCATGTTTACATGCTCTATGAAAAATTCTTCTCTATTAGTCACTTGTTTGTTTTTAATAGATTCACAAGTAGTTAGGGATTTCTTTCACAGGATAGCAGCCAAGTTCAAATTAATTCATGATAAATGAATATGTTGATGGATGCACATCATGTATATAACCTTATCATTCAATTCTATTCCATGCATTATAAATATCCAATATTTATATGTTTTATATTATATGCATAATTCAAATATCATTAGTTTAGTTGGCAGGTATCTTTAGCAAGTATCAGGAAGTATTTTTAATTTATTGTCTAGGTATATCAGGCTTTTGATAGTTAAACATCAAGAGTCAGGTTTTGTGTTGGGATCGAGCCTAAAAAATATCCAAACAAATATTTCAAACACAAAGCTTGAACAAAAATCTTGAAGATCAAATCTATCAAAATAAATGTTCTGAAAAAAATGCTTGATAAAAAAAGTTCAAACAAAATCTTTGAATTGCATAAACCTAATGATGACTATTTCAGACTTTTTGTCGTATCAAAAATCCTGAACAAAAGTTTTGATAAATAGGTCCAACAAATATCATGATATGGAATGTTCAATAAAAGACAAGTCACTCAAAATAATTGTTCAAATAAAATGTTCGATGTGGAAGCTCTGAACAAAAAATTTGATACAAAAGCCTTGATGAATAATCTCTGACAAATAAGACCTGAACATAAGTTTTGAAGAACAAAATTCTTGATAAAAAGGCCCAAGAAAAATGTTGAAAGACCAAATCCTGAATAATTCCTTTGAATAAAACTAAGTCCCAAAAAAATTATAGAGTTCAAAAATCTCTTAAAAGGCATTAATATAGTTAGTCCATAAAATCTATAATATTATGCTTTGTTCCTTTAAGTGTAAAGACTAAGGATCAATTCGATTATAAATTGCATAGATACGTAGAAAAAAATCTCAAAAAATAAGGCCAAAATTTAAAAGTGGGTCCCCATTTCTTGAAGAAGAAAAGGGGGATATTGGGTATAATAGGTGTATTCACACTATCAAAGGCAACTGGGTCACCTTTTTGAGCTTGATAATCAAGCACAAACTCTTGAATGAGTCATAGCATAGCTCATATCCATACTTATGAAATAATAAATGAATGGATGTCAACATCCACTATGAGATGCAATGAAACTTAGGTAGTAGTGAGATGTTGATTAATATCTTGCAGGAGATCAGTTAGGTTATCAGCATGATGTTACACTTTTACTCCAATGAATATGATTCATAACACATAGTTATACCATGTTTGAAGATGTGATATGTCTACATCACATATAGTACTAGACTCCTAAAGTGTTACATTCATATCCTTGAATTTTGTGTCCTAATTCTACATGGTGACTTTAGTTTTGTTGGCCTCTACAAAATCATTTTGTCTACCTCCCTAAATGGTATCGAGTTATTACTTTTAGTTAAGAAATAACTAGGTGACTTGAGTTTATTGAATTGAGGAAACATTCAAAACCAAATGATATTATTAAAGAATTTTGAATAGATCCTTAGTCTTAGATTTGATGGCTTGGCCTTATGTTTGGATTTGGTGGGCATTTTGAATGTCTTGCCAATCTTGTACTAGTTATGTAAGGAGAAGGGGTAACTACTATCAGTCCAAAAGAATTTTACTCTCAATGACTTATATACAAAATCCTAGACATACATTATTAATAATCACATTGGCATTATGAATATGTTGAATTAATTCTATGTTATTCATTTTTAACCTTTCTACTCATGTTTCCAAATGTGTGGCTATATATGCAATAAATTTGTGGAATGTAACTACTCCTTCAAGCTACTTGACCAATGGTAAATGTAACACATATAAGGAGGCCTCAATGGTAGGTGGTGAAATCACTAATGATGTATATGATGTATTTATAGTAACCTTTATAAATGGTGTGATTGGAAATAAAAATGTGGCACACTGAGAAGATAGATCAAGGACATCCCAAAGCCAAATGTTTTAAAGTGGTTATGTTATATGGGTGTCATAGGACTTCTCAGCACTGGGTGTTTATTGTTTTGTTTCCTATGCTTCCCCTATTATAAATTCCTTCATATTATTATCATAATTTACCTTCTATTATTCCTCATCATTGTCCAACTTTGGTTTCTCAATGGTTTGTTCATCACATGCTTGCACCATTTATTATGCATCTTCATGTGTTTTACTCTTATTTTCTCCTACTAATTTTTTGTCTACTTTACTTCATCATCACCTTAATTATTCTTCTTTTATTCAAAATTAAGGGTATTCTATGTTGCTACATCTTATGTGAATTTAATATACTACACCTTAGCTTATTTAAATTGCTTCTATAGGCCAGCCTCCTCTATTCTCATTTATGCCTCCTACACCTCAGTGTTCGAGGTTATGTCCTTAGCCTCTATATTTCCCTACTCATCATCATCCTTTGGATTCTAAATTTAATTTGAATTGGTGGCCCATTTCAAAGCCTCAACTTTATCATTTGGTTTTTGGGCTATGGCTTGTTGATGATGTTATTTATCTTTCACCTTCTTGTGAGCCTCCTCTTTCATTTTCCTTTTCTCCTCCATATACACTATGCATGATGTGACCCTCTATACCTCCTAATAGGTGTATTTTTATTCCTCTATAGTTTTTTACTTCATCTCTGGCTCTTCAATATTTATGATTGGCTCTTCTATGGATGTAGGAACCATGATGCCCTATACCATTTCCTTAAAAATAAAAGTTTTCAACTTACTGCCAGTAACTTATTTTCTTTTGATTTATTGTGTAGTCTTAACTTTTGATTTTTGTTCCTTTTGTGTTTCAAGATATGGTGAATAAACTTATGTAGGCTGATCTTATATGTCATTAAACTTTTTGACCTACTCACTAATCATTTGAAGTACCCTAACCTCCCTATATGTTCTACACCTATATAAAAGGGACTCTTGGGTAATCTTGGGAAGTGGGGAAAATGGGTCTAATGGAAAACAAGTCTCTAGTTGGTGCTTGAAAAATATCTCCATAACAACATTTATTCACTCAGCTTCTTATCAGATAGTGTTGACTATGATAGGAGGAAAATTAGGGATGTCAATCCATAGTTCCTTTGGTACCTATTTTCACACCTACACCATGTGCACTGATTTAAAAAATAAAAACTCCTTTTCTTCTTGCTTATCATATAGGTACCTAGCCATGTTAGCAAACATGACTTGATATATTTCTTATTCATCAATCCCAATTTTTGGCAAGTTGTAAGTATCCATAATCATTGGCACCTAGGGATCATCCATCCATGTAGAAGTTCCATGTGTTTTTATATTTGGTGGAGGATGGGTTTGGATTTTAGTTAGTGTTTTTCTCTTTGCCTTCTACATATACGATGTGTTAGGATCATGTTGCTATGCTATTAATATTGAATTACCTAGAGGTACTATTTATAGTGGCATTATGTGATATATAATTGATGCTTTCTATTTATTGACCTCTTTTTAGGCCATTTTCATATCGATGAAAAATGGTATAATATGATCCATTGTAACGGGTAACTCATGTATACACACCATGATACCTTTATAAATCTTGGTCACCATGGCATGTTAACCCAAGTACTATATTACATCGAAAGGTTCTCTATGATTATATGTAATGAGATAGATCAACTCATCATACCATACTCAAAAATTCACTTGGTGTTGAAATTATGTGCTTTATGGCATCCAAATTAGATTCATAAACTTAATTTTTGGCTAGTAGTTGACATCCAGATGCACCTCTATTTTAGGTGACTTACATTATGTGAAGACCATTAATAGAACCAATAATTGATATTGGAAATTTTGGTTTACGGTAGTCAAGACTTTGTCAATGTTGGCGGTCAACTTGGAGACAAATAATTATATATAATTAAAAACTTCATTGAATAAAATGATGTAGTGAGCATTATCAATTACCCTTTAGTGGCTTGATTAATATTTTTGGTAATTTTCTAATAGCATCATGTGACACATGATATAAATAATAAAACTTGCACATCCATAATATCTGGAAGTGGGATTCCCTTAGAACCCTTAGCATAGGCTTCATGAACTTCTGGTAGATCTAGTGGTGATTTAGATTTATAAGATTATATTGATTTCCCTCAAGCTATCAAACTTGTGTCCTATGCCATTACAACCTCATTGATGTAGATAGAAACATCTTGGGATAAATAGATATTATCTTCATTATATTGACCTAGAAATAATTTCTTAATTTTAATAAGGTCACCAAAATTTAGTAGCTATATTAGGCACTTAATATCTATAGAGTGAAATTGATGTGGTTATACCAAAGTGAGGGGCTATGTGCCTTAGATGAAATTTTGAACAAATAAATTTTACTCATTGACTTTGATGAATTATGAAGCATTTGGGTTTGAAAAATTAATGTGTCATAGAGCTAACCCAATTCCCAAATTGATCCAAAACTCAAAAGCTTTGGTTTAAAGATAATTCAAGAAACAATAAAAACATAATAATAATAATAATGTTATCTCTGAGAAGAGATGTTTTATTCATCAAATTTGTAGTCCCAAACATATGCCTATCTCTAAAGAGAGATGTCTAATTTCCATTTTGGGTTACATCTTCATTTATACACATTTTGAAGGTAGGAGGAGTATTTGGAAGGTCACTAATATTGAGGGAGATTAAGTGTTTTGACTTCCATGATTTACAACAATATAGAATTCGAGGAATTACTATTTTTAGAAACTTACTATTTTTAGACTACACTACTAAAATTAAAAATTGGGTCACTTCTATTTTTTTTTAGGATCAAAACCCACTTATATGATCTTATTACCATCTCATTATTTTCCTCTCATTCTTATCTTTCTAATGGTTCAAACAAGGAGTCAAATGGAGCTATGGTGCAAAAGTTATGGTTCTCAAAAGTTCTGCCACCAATTGGGGTAGAACTATCACTTGAATTGTCACCTAAAATGTTACTCAGATCATTCCTCCCTCCTTGAGAATCAATGGTCCCCATTTCATCAAGATTTGTCATCAAGTGTGGTATTTGTGTTTTGATTTGATTCTTGATGCATACTTGGAAGGGATTGTGCTTTGTAGAGCTATGATTTGTGGAGTTGTGTAGGGCCCAATTGTTCACCATTTCTATCTAACCTAATTAGCCTATGGATGGAAGGCCATGAACTTCTTCATCTTTTTATCTATTTTATTTTGTTGTTTTGTTTTTTATGTATTCAAGGCTACAACATTAGGCATTTTAGATTCTTGTGGCTTGTCCACCATGAAAACAAATTTCTTGGCACTAATCAAGGAGATAGATGTAGAAGGTGGCACCTTTAGTACCCTATAGCACTATGTTCCAAGAGTGAGGTTGATCCTTTGAGTTCTTGATTCATAGATGCCATGTCGATCATACATGAATGGCTAACCAAAGAGTACATCATAAACATCCAGATTGACCACATCACATAAGACCTCATCTTGGAAAGGTTTTATTGCATATGAGAGAAGACATTGGTGGGTGACATAGAGGTTTATTTCTAAACTCAACCATCCAATACTATATGGCTTTGGGTGAGGATTCATGGACAAATTTAGGTTTGTCACAACATTAGTAGAGATTAAATTCTTTTGACTCCCACTATCAAGAATGAAATGTAGAGGCTTAACTTTCACCCATAATTTAGAATGAAACAACCTTTCCTTGTCATCTAGCCTCTCCTCATGGGTCTATGATGAAGCAATTATGGCATCAAGATTAGCATCTACAATCTCTTCTTTATCTTCTTCAGCTACAATCTGTGTATGAGGTAGAGTAGTAGATGTTGAGGATTATGACTCAAAAAGTAGGGACTTGATGGCTCAACATTCTTCTTTGCAGTGAGTTATAGATTTGTGATAATCACACAATTTCCTAATCTTTCCTTCATTTTGCTTCCAATTTTGGCCTAATATTTGACCTTCTTTGTCACTTTTCTATTTTGAAGGTTGACTCTTTGTATTCATTCTTCTATGCTTCTGATCAATCTTCACTACGAATTTGTATGCCTCACTAAGGGTTTCCAAATTGAAAAGTTATATTTCTCCCCATATATACCATTGTATTCTACCATGCTATTTGAGAACCTTATGTTTCTCACTTTCTTGGATGCCCAATCTCATAGATAGAGAATGAAAAATGTCAATTTAATCTTAAATAGACTATTCCTTACCTTGGCAAAGTTGTTGCCACTCTATATACAGATCATCATATGCTCCAATGGGGTAGTATTCTTCCTTTATATCTTCTATGAAATCATCCTAGGTAGGTTCCACATCAAGGCCAATATCATCCATACTGAATCTCTTT
This sequence comes from Torreya grandis, assembly GCA_037957365.1. Taxonomy (NCBI): domain Eukaryota; kingdom Viridiplantae; phylum Streptophyta; class Pinopsida; order Cupressales; family Taxaceae; genus Torreya; species Torreya grandis. The sequence goes on from JARHVA010000827.1 coordinate 840,554, forward strand.
TTGTATACTTCCCACTAATTTTTGATAGGCAATAATGCTTTCAAAAGAGCAAAAGTGATCTTCTCTTTATCGGTGAATTTATTTACAAAAAAATAAGATGACAATTGATCCAAATAATTTTTTATTACATCATCATTGATTTTTCCTTCAAATGTAGGGATATCAAAATTCACCTAAACTTTGAAGGGTGTTGGGTCACTGAAAAGATGTGGGGTTGTAGATGAAGAGCCAAAATTTCTCATCAAAATTTGTTAGAGAATTTGGGTGAATTATTGTATCATCTATGCTTGACATTTTTGGAGGGATTCATTCACCATTTCCTTGAAATTATCATATGTCTCAGTGTTGTCCACCATTTGAAGTCATTTGGAAGGAATAGGTGGATAGTTTGGAAGCTTTGTTGTTTTCCACCCAAGCTTATTGTAACCTAACCTCATCCTTGGGATCATACACTCTCAAGACAAATCACTCTGATACCATTGATCCAAAACTTAGAATATTTGCTTGAAATATAATTCAAAAAATAATAACACAATAATAATAATGCTATCTCTGAGAAGAGATATTTTATTCATCAAATTGACAGACCCAAACACATGCCTATCTCCGAGGAGAGATGTCTGATTTCCATTTGAGGTTACATATTAATTTATACACATTTTTAAGGTATGATGAGGATTTGAAAGGTCACTAATCTCAAGGGATATTAATTTTTTTAACTTCTATGATTTACAACAATATAGAATTTGATGAATTACTATTTTTAGAAACTTACTATTTTTAGACTACACTACTAAAATTAAAATTGGGGAACTTCTATTTTTTGGGATTTAAAACACACTAAGTGGAGATATATTCCATCTCATGACATTCCCCTCATTCTTAGCTTTCCAATGGTTCAAACAGGGAGTCAAACAGAGCTATGATGCAAAATTTATGGCTTGCAGAAGTTCTGCCACCAATTGGGGTAGAACTGTCACCCAAATTGTCACCTGAAATGTTCCACGGATCACGTGCCTTGGATGAAATTTTGAAAAAATAAATTTTACTCATTGACTTTGATGAATTATGAAGCATTTGGGTTTGAAAACTTAATGTGTCATAGAGCCAACCCAATTCCCAAATCTTCTTTTTGGGAATTGATGAGAATTTTGAGTGACTGGGAAAGATTTAAAAAATAACCATTATACCCTCTCAAAGTCTAGCATAATGAAAAATGTATCAAACTTATGATTTTAACTCAAGGATATGGAAGAATGTATAAATGGATGATAGCTTAGTATTTACTAAATGTAATATGCCTAAATTATGTATCCACTCTAACTTTTATAGTTTCTCGCTCCCTTGTCTACCTTCCTTTATTTTAAATTTTCCCAATTTTTATTCAATCTTGCCCGTACACACATTAAATGGGAAGACTCATGTCTAGCTGATGTGTCAAATTTATTAACCTAGCCTAGCCTTTTAGTGATAGATGAAATACAAAAGATATCCCATCACCATATTTTCCCTATGGTGTACTAAATTATTCCATCTGTGATGTTAATTGATGATCTATTTTGGGATATTTATCAATCTCTTCACCTAATTTTTCATGAACAACTACATTTAAAAATTAGTAATCATATCTACTTGAGATCCTAACACCATATGATCTTGAAAGTTTATTGAATTCATACACTATACTTTTAATCTCATTGTACATTGGCACCTTCAATAACATTACTTTTTAATCCACTCTTCTATGATTATAAAAGAGTGTAATCTAACCTATGTACATAATAAAAAACAAACTTCACTCCAACAACATAATTAAAATAAATCCTAAATTATTTAGTGTGACTTTGCACATTCTCATACTTGTGGAGATAGATTATTGGAAATAAGGTTTGAGTCCACTACCATTCACCCATCTATGAAAAATAGTGCCTTGTAAATCCTTTATTTCTACCATTCCAAGTTACAAAAACTCATTCATAATTTATGTACCTTTCCATCCAATGTTAATATTTCTTGAGAATGCTCTAAACTAACTATCATAAATAAATACCTACTGATCCACCTAAAAATATTTTGTGTGTAGGTTTTTATCATGCCAAGATTTTTGGCTATGTTTATGCACCTCTTGGATCCAATATGCTCTACCTCTATCTTCATCCATGTGATTTATCTCCATTAAATTTCTTGTCAATGACTCCTAATCACCCATGCATATAATGATTGTGATTCATAGATTAGGTACTACATACTCCATAGACATGACTGCTTCTTACCTGTAGATAAACTAAAATGGAGTGAACCTTATCACACATTTATAATGTGTGTTATACATCCATAGAATGATATAAATTTGGTTCTCTTGGTCGTCCCTTTGAACATCACATATTTTAGTAAGCATCTTACCCAACACCTTATTCATAGCTTTAGCTTGGCTATTAGCCTAGGGGTGATATGTTGTACCCAACACCTTATTCATATTTTCTTAGAGACTAGTACTATATTGGATATCCAATCTGAGTAGTTTATTGGTCATATAAATCCAACTTCTAGCTATTTTTACAAATATTCCTTCATGAGTATGCCACCTTTAGATGAAACTTTTATGAGTTTATGTTTGATTGGTTTTGCATCATTATGTTCAACAAGATTATCATCAACTAGTGAAGGATCCAACCCTTACATGTTTGCATATGACCATGTAAATAGATTTGAAATTTATTTGAGTAGAGTCAAAGTGAACTATTCATCTAGATCAAGAGAAGCATCAAATTTCATAACCTTAGAATGTTCTTCATTCCAATATTGATGTTAATAATTTTTTCAATTAATAAAGTGGATTCATCTTGAAAATTTTTTAGATGTGGAGGAAAACTAAGTTCCTATTCAAGATCCTAATAATTAGGAATGTCTTCATCAAGATTTTGTTAATTTGGATATTTATCATTTGATATTTTTATCAACTAAACTATACTATTTGTAGGATGATTTGGATGAGTAGAATCTGTAAGTTCCCAAAAGTATGCAAAATTATCTAATTGAATTGAGAAACCCTTATTATAATCTCTTGCTAGAATATGATCTTTATTTCTAAAAAAGTTAGATATGGCCTCATCATTCTAAAAATTATCAAGTGAGGGTGGTTGTAGGTCCCATAGGATAAGTTGTGGAAAAGTTAGTTTGATAGTCAAAACAACATTATCATGAAATAGATTTGTGGTGTATAGATCCTTAAAATGGATATAAATGGAACTTTTTTTAGTGTTCAAAGATGATTTCTTAAATGTGGAATAAGAATCACTATCATAATTACATATGCTCACACTTTATGGTTTGAACCTAATACCTTAAAGGCTTTAAGGGTTTTGGACATTATAGGTTCAATGAGACCTTGTTCATGAAGACCAAGACCTGTTCATTTATAGTTCATGATATTTCACATAATTTATTTAAGTATAATATTTTGATTACATCAAAAAAACATAGCCAATTCATCATATTATAGTCAAGATTAGTTGTAATCTTTAATTTATTCTTCAGAAAGGAACCCACCTTCCATGAAAGAAGTAATGCCAACATTATGAACTACTTGTGTTTATTTTCTATGATGGGGCCTAACATGATTATTAGTGGAGATTTAATTTTTTCCTAAATAATAATTATCATGAATTTCATATTCTTTTATACCTACATCCACAATGGTAAATATAAATGGTGGACATGTGGGCTTAGACATGGATAGTGGATTTACAGAAGTAGATGGTTGATTGGTAGATGTAGAGAGTAACTCATTAATATGGATATAATTGGAAAATTTTGGTGAATCCTCATTAGTGTTAGGATGTGGAGCTAAAAGCTTCAACTGGTGCAAATAGGGAGGAGGTTGCTGAGTTCCAGGGAGACCCGCGTCGATAGAGTGAGTGCACATGGAAACCGATGACAGCAGGATGGACAGGAAGGAAACTGACATTGGCAAGATTTCGGCCGACGTCGGTCACCTCCAGGTAGACAGGGACTGACATCGATCACCTGTGGTAGTTCTAGAACTACTTGTTCCATGGACAGTTATTTCGTTGAACTAAGTGTTTGCATGCAAAGGCTATTTTTGGTCTTGAGTTGTGTGTCTAATTATTGTAATTATGTTAGTCTAATTATTGTAAGCATGAGATCTATATATGGACTCATGGGTTGTATTGTGAATTTGTAGCTAGTGAGTAAGAGAGAAATAATCTCCTTCTGAGAGAAGAGAGCAATGGTGCTTTCCTCCTAGTGCCACAGTACCAATGTGGGTACTGGTTTGGAGAATCAGCAGGGCTCTTCGTATGTGTATGATCTTGGTCAGCATGTGTGCATGACTTTCTATAGGAGATCTACAATGGTGAGTAAGGTCTAGTGATTTGTAGGTAGCAGCAGAGAGCAGGAGATCTACTTGGAGTACGGTTGTGTACTTGGTGAACTGGCAGCATGTTACTGACTGGTTGGAGAGGTGAACATCAATTCTGTATTGGAGTTGATTGTTGTGACCAAGAGAGAGAGGGAAGAAGGTCTTGAGGTGTGGTGAACCTTTGAGGTGGAAGAAGAAGTGGCATCTTCTTTATTGTATATTCTTCTGAGTGATTATTAATACAATTGTGTATTGTCTCTCAATTCCTGTGTTGTTTCATATTTCTAGTTACTTATTGATTCTGGTTAAATTCTGTGTTTAGTTGCTAATACAAGAAGTAATCATATGTGCTCTAATTGGTAGAGCAAGATCTTGACAAAGTAGGGATCAGAGCATGTTTATTGTTCTAGGTTCCCTGACAATTAGGATCATAGATATATTCATTGAATGGTAAATAATTAGAATTTTGATATCTCCCTACCAATAGTTTACAATATTAAAAGGGTTAAGGATCACCAAGAATGGTAACTTCCATATCACCATGATAAAAATTTAAGCATTGATGGTGTAGATGATATTTTGAGATTATGTAGCAAATTATTCTTGTACACTTGGCAAGCTCATGACCATGGCTATTCTTATTATTATACACATGTCTTGTTTTTGAAAGCCTCATATCTGCTCTATCTTGTGCCCTTTGGATTATCTCTTAGTCTAGCTAACATTATATTGATGATAAAGACATCCCATATTTCTTAGAATGCTTAAAATGTTCTTATATTATACCTCTACAATTTATGAGCCTGTGCTTTCTCTCCTTCTCCCTAGACACTAATGTTTAAGATAGATAGTAGTGTTGACATTACTATATTGCCTTGATGCAAGTATCCAGTGCCTTCAAGTCATCCAATTTATAAATAAAACATATTAAATTGGTTTTATTAAGTGTTTTAATGTGAGTTATCTCTCGATAGGATTGGTATAAATATAATATCAACCCTCATTCATTAACCACTTATGAAACCTAGTAATCAAACCAACATAACACTCAAGAAGCACTCAAATTACCAAAATATTTCTTATTCTACCCTATTATGATATCAGTCAAAGGAACAACCCAACTATATGTTTGAATTACTATAGGAAAAGTCATAAGGTCATATTTGTCAAGTTACAATCTAGGTCACTATTGTAATTTTTTTACACACATTTATTAATTCACATGCAATCCAACACGTAGGGGAGAACAACATGAGTATGAGTCCCTCTTTAGAGTATTAGATATATAGGAAACACCCTTTGATATTTGGGTCATTTTGAGTCAGCTCAACACTATGTGACCACTAACCCATTTTCTCCCAAGGTCACATTGAAGATGGAAAGCTATGGTTTTGCCATTTCACTAAGAGTGACAGTCCATGACCCAAATTTAAATTCACTAGATAAATATTAAAGGAAAACCGAAAATAATCTAGGTGGTTCCATCCTATTTCAATAAATATTTCATATAGGACACTATAGACACCCCATTCTGGCCAAAAATGGCTTCCAATAGACTTCAGATTGATTTCTACCAAATAATGCAAATTAAGTCTAGGAATCACTAAATATCCCAATTACATCTACACATTAGATATTAGTGATTAGAATCATGTTAAGGCATACCTATTTGGGGTATTATCCTATATGTAATTCTAACCTCTTATGAATTCATATCCAATCAACCTGTAACCTAATAATATGATAATTTACCCTGTGCACCCATTAAGCAGGGTATTTAAACAATTCCTAAAAGTGAAAAAATACTAAGAAGAATGGATTAACTAATAAAACAAAATTAAATTCTTAAGTTTAATTTACATGTGCAATTAGTGAAATTGAATTTTTAAAAAAATAAATTTCAATAAAAATGAGGTCATGATGATGTCATCATCCTCAAAATCAAGAAATTGAAAATATCTCCCTAAATGCCTTATTCAAAAATAGAGAACCATGCTTAATAAATGGGATCTCTATCCTAAATATTAAATACATGTCCCCTTATTAACTAAACTAAGGTTATTTCAAACTCAACTATGGTTAATGTTAACCTAACTACACTTGGGTTAGAGTTAGTTTGAGAAGCTATAAATACAAGGTCTCACCCATTGATCAAAATAGGCTCTATGAGTGTAATGTTATTATGCAATATTTCCCTCAAATCTCTCTTGGTGTAAAGTTATCATGCAAAAATACATGCAAATCTTCCATTTTTATAGTTTTATCATGCTTATTTGTTAAGCTAAGCCAAGCCAAAGCCAAACTCAACATTACCAAGGTGACAAGGAGATCCATTACAAGAGAATTCTTGATCCTACAACTGAGCACATCAATTCATTACCAACATACAACACTTTCTCTCATGGAAGGTAAAAGTCTTTTGTTTTGTTTTAATTTGATAGTTACATTTATAGTTCTCTAGCTCTTTGAGTGTTTAAGCTAGAGGTGTAAGTCTTTATTAGTCTGTTTTATTTGATTTTATTTCATACTAACATGATATTAATCTCCCCTCTTTCATTACTATTGATCACATAATGGCATACTCAGTGGGACCACACACCCCACAAGCATGAATGGACTATCTTGGGATCTTTTTGGAGCTAAGATGATTTCATTATAGAACTTAATTTCTTGATTTCACACTAACTTTTCCATTTTTTTATTATGGCTATGTATTCACAAATTCATGACCACATAACTAGAAATTTGGTGAGGTAAACCATGAAATCATCAGCCAAATCTACAAATCCATACCAAAAAACTATGAAATCACTTTGGTTTAGCCTCGACCCTATAGATTTCTAAAATCAAGCTCAAAAATGACAAAATCATCAAGTAAATTGTAAATTTTTCAGATAGGAAAATAAGTCTTTTCATTTTATTTTTAAGATAACTATAAAATTATCTTACATTAGTGAATTCATCTATTTTAGTAGTGAAATTATCATTTTCAATAATGAAATTACATTTTTAGGTAGTAAAATTACATTTTAGAGTTACAAATTCATTCTACCAAGCTATAAATTCACTCTACTAAGCTGTGAAATAATTTACTAACCACTAAATTGCCATAAAATTTTGAAATCATTTATATCTATTTTTTTGTTTTTTACAAGTTTTCCTGAACCATGAAATTATTTGCCTGAACTATGAAATCATCTATCAAAGTAGAAAATCATCAAAACTAGTTGTGAAATCATTTTGGAACCATGAAATCGCCCACTATATTTTTTTTTGCATTCAAGTTTGTCTATGTTTTTTTATGATTGAATAATTTTTCAATTTTTAGTTTATTTCATAACTACAAAATCAATCTAGAGAGTTGATTTTGTGTTTTTATTGAGCTAATTTATAGGCATATCACCTTGGCTTAAAGCACAAAATAAAACCCCTTAATGTTTTTTATAGGATCGAAGGCCAAGAAAGGAGATTTTTAGCACTTCAAATTTTCTTTCACATTTACATTTGGTGAATAAAAAAATCATCTAAAAAATCTATTTTTATTTTTCAAAGTTTATAAATTCCAACAAAGTCAAGAGTCTAAATTATACTTCCCACTTTACTTAGTGCTTTAAAATGAACACAAATCCTAGACTAATTCCTCTTAAGAGCTTTTATTTTTGTTTATTATTTATTGTTTGTTATTTGTTTTTTTTCTTTAAAATTGAACTATGTGCATATACTCTCCCCCTATCCCCTTTAGGGAACTTGGGTGACCAAAAGTGCTTTTTTCATTACCTTTTCACTTAGTCCAATCCTAAAATGAATGTTTTCTATGCTCTCCCCAAGTTTGAAAAACTTGGGTGATAAAAAAATGACCTTTAAAAGACTTTCTAGTTTTATTTCTTTCATTCACTTGGCTTATGGGTGGGATTTCATCACCTCCCCATAAGTTCTTTAACGAAGCATTGACCCAAGATTTCATCTTCTAACATTATTTCAACTACACTACATGATGGGTATAATAAATTGAGGGTGACTCACTGAGATGTTAATTTAAGTGGTTAAACTAACTCTGTTAGTGATATCTACCTCAGAACAATGGCCTAAATTAGATATCAAACTATACTAGGTAATCTGACAGATGTAATGGTTGTAAAAAGGACAAGACCTTTTTATAATAAGTTGATTAGCTTGGATCCAAATGACATGTTATTCCCTTGTGTTAACCACAGTTGGAACCATCTAGATCGATCAAAACTTATAGATTTTAGATAAACCCCACTTTCTAATATTGTCAATGTAGGGTGAGTATCCCAAAGTTCCATGTCACCATACAAATTCTTGAGAGAAGAGGGGGCCTAAAAACCCTACTTTCATGTGCATCTACATTTATTGGATTAACAAATTATTTTATTTTAATAAGGATTATATCAATAAAAATTGACAATGTGAAGCAACCTTATCAGTTTTTAGGGATAGGACAATACACTTAGGTGTTTTGTGTCTTTTCTTTTACTTGCATTATTTTTAGTATAAAACTATTTTTGTTTGTCTAAAAACATATCAACACATCATGAACCAATCACATGTTTATACACCCATTTTAACCTAAATAGGTGTTATTTTTTCCATTTGATACCACACTTTTTGCCTTGGACATTTTTAAAAACATTTGTGTGTGTGTGTCACTTTTTTGAAAGGGGTGTCATTATACTACCCATTTCATCTCAATTTTTTTTCCTTGAAAAAAATAATGTTATATATATTGAATGAGATAGCATCATTACAATGCTCTTATTATTTCAAAACCTTTGCCTTGTATCAAATTGAGTTCAATATCACATATGCTTTTTGGTCTATGATTGGTATCATTATGCCATCTATTTTGGTCTATAATGTTGTCCATTTGAGAAACCAAGTCTCAACCAAGTTCAAAATTGGTTTTATGAAATTTAGATTCAAACATTGAGTGGTTTATACCTATGCCTCACCTAATTTTGGCTTAAATATTTACCTCTTACTTTTGAATTGTGTAAATTGGACTAATTCCTTATTTTCTTTGAATATCTTTTTTCCTAGACTTAGGAGGTAGTCTCTTTTCTATGTGCCTCACATATATTTTGTTGTTTAGAACTAAGGTCAAAACTCTCTTTTCAAGTACAACCTAAGTGTGGTTAGTTTACATATGAGTCTTGATCATCACTTGGGCTTGAATGTTTTACTCCTCATGCTTATTTTTGCTTGCTTGAACTTGAATTTACCTATTAGTTTTAGGAATATACCTAAGGTCCAATGTATTTTACCAATGGTCAAGTTTGTGTTTAAGTCCATGTTCCTAGTTTGAGTCCAAGTGTTTCAAATTATTAGATTAATTGGCTTGTCATTTTTACCTTGAACACGCTTGTTTAAAAGTCTACCTTTATGCCTTGTTTCCAAAGACCTAACATTTTCCTTTCCATTTTTAGGCCTATTTGTTTCAAGTCTATATTTATGCCTTGTTTCCAAATACCTAGCATTTGCCTTTCATTTTTAGACCTATCATGTTTTCAAGTCTAACATTGTGTCATGTTTCTAAATATATAGCATTTAAATTAGTTTTTAGGTTTCATTCATACCATTTTTTAGCCTATATTTGTGCCTTTTTCCTAAAGATCTAGCAATATTTTATATTTTTGGACCTAGATTAGATTTGTTTGAAACACTTTGCTAAAAATAAAGATTTAACTTACCATTGAATTGACCATTTATGTGCAAGACATTTGAACTTGGAGACATTTTAAACCAAGTTTATCATTAATGATTTTGGAGAATCACTTCATTATTAGGCCAATTTTAGACCAAGTTTTCCTTTTAGACCAAGTTCTTAGACATACCAAGTTTGGACCATTTACCATTTAGATCACGTTTTAAGAGTTTTGATAAATTTAGACCTTTTCTTCATGAGACGTTAGTCATGGATTTGGATATGCCTCACTACACACATAATACAACCATGTATAATCTGGATTATGATAACATGGTCACAAATGATACATTCAAGACCCATATGGTGATGATGTAGTTTGTGACATGGATCCTTGTCCTCCTTACACTACTAAATATGTGGAACACATCCAAGATTTTTTAGCATATTACCTGGTTAATACACCTCCTTATCTAGGTCAAGATAAAGAACAAATAGTATAATACCTTACTAATGTGTCATCTATCATTGATTAAGTTTAAAAAAAACCATACTAAGTTACTATACCATCGACATATGACCCATACTTATTTGATCATCACTTTCTTGAAAATAGGGATAAGGTTTTAGTTAGAGACATAGAGGTAGGGACCAAGTTTCTAGAAGACTTCCCCCATGAAAACTTACCTAGTCTAGTCATAGTGCTGATAAACGTACCTTATACCCAAACTATTGAACATGCCTCAACTATTTATCCTCAAGCACTTATGTTAATTTCATATCAAGATTCAAATATTCTTGCAAAAGTAAAGGGCCCCATGGAGGACCAATTCATGTAAATATAATAAGCATATCAGATAACCTTAATCTAGTGTGTACTTTCAATGCCATGTCCATATCAAGTGTTCCACTTATAGAACTAACTCCTTAAATAGGAGTGTTAGTTAATTCAATAGGTCAAGCTAATATGGGTGTACACTCATTTTCCAAAAGTAATTTAATAGGTGACATGTTCAATGGTCCATTTATTAAAGAAGTGATTATGGCCTCTACTCAAGAAGATATACCAAATACAGTGGATATCACACAAGTAAATTCTAATCCAAACCAAGGTGAGATAAATGCACCAATAAATAACCCTCAATAATAAGTACCTCTAGTCAATACCATAAGTGGTTCAAAACAACATGAGGAAAGAATGCCTACTTGCCAACCACAATAGGTTACTCTCACTCCTTAACCAATGGATTCTTTAAGCATGTAACAAGGATAAGTAGTCAAGTGCCAACTAATGTTTTGCCTTAACAAGTGATGAATGTTATCCCACCTCAATAGATGATGGCCAATATTTCATGACAACATGCACATCTAATTTACCATTGCAACAAATTTAGAATACTATGCCACCTCAATAGGGGCAATAAATATTCCACCTAAATAGGTAGTGACAAATATACCTCAACAGTCATAAACCAATGTACCTCTACAATCATATATGTTGTTTAATCAAAAACCTATTTATATTGGTCAAATACAAATCTCAAACACCCCCAGCAAGCATATAGTTTACAATAGGTGTTTATTCAACAAAGAAGTGCTAATTTACAATAAGTACCTATTAGGAAACCATTGCATTTTACTCAAAAAGTACCATAGATTCAAAGACATGTCCTTAGTCAACAATAAGTCCCCTTTATTCAGTCAGGTTTGACTAGTCAGAAGTAAGTCCCTACTCAACCTCAGAAAGCACATTATATTACACAAAGCTATATCCTTCCATCACAACCATAATTCCCTCAGACCTTAGGCAATATACTAAATCCAAACTAAAATATTTATAATAAAATATGTAGTATTAGTAACCCAATCCAAATCCATAGATGGAAATTCCTATTTAATTCACCCATCAAACCAACATTCCACAATACTCCATACCTTCATTATACCCCAATCAAGGTAATACACCTTTGACTACCCATCCACAACCACAACAAAATGTGATATCAATTTTCTTAGCTCCAGAACTACAACAAATGAAGGATGCAATTTCCACCATTCAAATAGGAAAGTAGACCAATAAATTCAAATTGGATGATGTGTGTTCATACCTATTTAACATGGAGTATCTTCAAATACCATTTCCTCTAGGTTATGAGCCATCAAAATTTAAAAATTATAAGGGTAAAGGAGACCCTAAGGTACATCTAAAAAATTTCTTTGTCACTTGTCAACTAGTGGCCTATAGTGACATCTACCTACTCCTTTTGTTTCCTCAAAGTCTAGCTAGATAGGCTTTGGAGTGCTTTCTCAAGTTGCCAAAAAATTCACTATCTAATTTTGATAATCTCTTAGACAAGTTTGTGCAACATTTATCCTATAATCTCAATCATGAAATTTCATTAGTATATTTGAGTCAAGCTAAGTAGAAATATGGTGAAAGCTTTTCAAGCTACTTATAGAGATGGAGAGTAATTACTAGTTGATTCACCCATAACTTACTAGATAAACAATTGGTTGTTGTGTTTACCAAAAATTTACACATCAAAATATATTATTACTTGAAGCTTTAGTGTGCATACACATTTAAGGAGATTATTGAGAAAGGTTTACAGATTGAAAAGGACCTTATCAATAAAGGGATTACCAAGTTGACCTCCTCCAACCAAAATCCATGCCAAAACAAAAACATGGGCCCAAGTCAGAAACCTAGCCCAATCCAATCACAAGTCTCTACACCAATTCAGACCAACAAATGAAAAATCCAAACCATACAACCATAATAATAATGTTGTTGGTAATGGAGTAACTAAGTCGTGTCATGTTCAAATGGTATAAACATCATTTTCTCAACCCATATCATACATGCATCTTATTTTGCATTAGTAGCCTATCTAGTAAGTGCAACCTATGTCATAACCTATACCATCTCCTCAAATACTACAAACACCACCTTTTAAAACCCCTCATCTGAGAAGAAGGCCCACTCCTTGAGTCTTCAATGACCTTAGTGAGCCCATTAAAGTAGTTATTTTATAAGCTAGCCATGGCTAATATGATTAGTTGGCCTATTCTAAAACACTATATTGAGGTTATACCATATCCAAACTGGTATAAAAATCATGTGTTCTATGAATACCATTATGTTCATGGAAATTCTATATGGTATTATGTGTAGTTGAAGCACCTTATTGAGAATATGTTGGAAAATGGGGAAATCTAGTTAGATAATAGAACATCTACTTCTAATCAAAACTTGGGTATCACCAAAATCCTTTTACACAACATAATAAGGCCAATAAATAATGACATTAATTAATACCAAAATAAAAACAACAACAATATATCAGTATCTATAAAAATAATGTTAACAACTGAATGGAAGGAACCAAGGCCAAAACAACCTTAACAACCAACAAATTTACCATGTAATTGTATATTACTATAATAAAGTTGTAGGTCATATTGTAGGTGGTCATGTATCTACCATTACCATCAATCCTATACCAAATTCTAATAGACCAAGACCATTACCGAATAATGCTAATCAACCTACCTATGCCAATAATCTTGGTAATGACCTTATCCAACCTACTATGTTAGTTAGGAACATGCCAAAAACCATTGTCAAGGAAAAGACATATGACATTATGGAACAACTCCAAAAGAGACCCACACAAATCTCCATTTTGGATTTATTTTGTATGTCTACTATCCATAATAATATCCTTACAAAACTCCAAGGTTAATCCCAAGTTCTAAATGATATAACCCTAGATAAATTCCAATAATTAGTTGGATACCTAACCTAAGGCCAATAATTGACCTTTAACCAAAGTGATATGTCATCTCTTAGCCCTCTCCATAACAACCTATTATACATTAAAGTTGTCATCACATGACATAAATTCAAACATGTCCTCATAGACAATGGATCGATCCTAAATATTATGTCTCTAAATCTAATCAATCATCTAGGATATATAACAACTGACCTTTAACCAGAGACTATTACTATCAAGGCCTATAGTAATGAAGAGTGGGAATCATAGGGAACCATAAGTTTGCTAGTGATCATTTTAGCTTTGACCCATGATACACTTTGCCATGTGATAGACCTAGACATATCATACAATTTGGTTTTAGGTATACCATGGATACTAAAATTTGTACAATTCCTTCAACATTTCACTAATGTATCAAGTTTCCTCACTCAGGGATAGAGGTAACTATCTATGGATAATTGTATCCATATGAGTACTACAAGCATTCAGAGGTTGACTATGAAAGTTACAATTACCACTTTGGCCTAAACCTAGTACCCAAGAAGGACAAAGATAAAGAGATACTCATTGAATTACCATAGGCCCAATGTATAGACCCTAATAGCCTTGCCTCATCTTTATATATGCCTTATATTGAAACATATAATCATTTTACCATTTCAAACAATGGTCTAGGAGAGTATTTTACCCATAACATGTTCCATATTTCCAAGCTTCTATAGAACCCTAAGTCCTATAGAATACCTAAAGCTAATCCATCTTACATGAAATGGCAATGAAAGGGAAAAGGAAATTTACATAGCCCAACACCTATTATGTTCACACTATCCACTAGCCAATAAGAGGACCCACTTGACAATGATGATTCCTAGTTGTATAATGACAAATTGGCTAATTTATATGGTAGTGAAAAGTAACCCATCCCTATCAAGATCATGAATAACCAAGCCTATGAATGTGGAGGCTTGGGAGCAAATTAACAAGTACCCTTGAGCCCATTTTTATGACCAGATATAGAGGAACCTATGGTCTTAGATTTGAATTGCATGGGGGTGATCCCACATATCTTATTCATGTTCCAATGATAATGAATAGTGATGATGATTCTAGTAGTGAAATAGATTCTGATCATAGCATTTATGAAGACCTTGCCAATACCAACCTATTTGACCTAGAAATCATTTACACCATTATGCTAGTAATCTAACATTCAATGCTTCCCCTTTATCATCCTTAATATATATGCTAGGTCCAATAATAATCCACATTACCTTTAGATGAGTTTGAGAATGATGAGGCATTTTGTGATTTTCTAATCCTTAGAGACAATGTTCCATTGAGAAACCACAAATAAGGGTTCTCTATCAAACTGGATCCTGTAGCTTATTTTGGAGTGGGTGAACACCCTTAGCCAAAAAAAAGAAGAAAACAATAAGGTCCTAAAGTGAAAACCTATTTGAGGCACTTTTAGACCAAGGTAAAAGTAAAGAGATAAGTTAATATTTTGGTGAAAACCTATTTTGAGTGCCACTAAATAAGGGTGTTCACCTTTCCTCAAATGAAGCTCAAGAGACCACCAATGGTGAACTTACTTTTGGGTTTTATTTTAGTACAGAGTAACATCATGCCTTTGATCAAATTGTCTGAGAATGTCTTATAACATTTGTTATATGGCCATTATTACCATTAGATGATTGAGATTCATCCTATTTGAGAGAGCTTCAAGAACCAATCCAACCAGAGGACTTTGCCACTACTTACCAATTCACATCCTTGCCAACTATACCAGAAGATGTCTCAACTCTTTTAGTGGAAGATATTATAGAATTAAACATTGGAAATCCAAATGACCTGAAGTGGATCAAATTATCTGCATCCCTCACTAAGGAAGGATGTGAAGTTTTTATATCCCTTTTGATGGAGTTTGTTAACATTTTTGCATGGGCTTATACAGACATGCCAGGTTTGGACCCTACCTTGTTATATATCCTAATGCCAAGCCTATAAAACATAAACTACATAATAAGCATCTTTGTATTGATGTGTTAGTTAATAAAGAGTTATAAAAACTCTTAGAAATGAGATGCATCTAACTAATTAAATATTCAAAGTGGATCTTAAACATTGTGTATATCAGTAAAAATCTAAAAGGGATCATGATTTTCACTAATTTTAGAGACATCAAAAATGCCTACCCAAGGATGACTTTCCTTTGCTAAATTCAACATGATAGTTGACTCCATAACTAGGTATGAAATGTTGTCCCTCATGGATGGATTTTTAGGATATAACTAGATCATAATCACACCAAAAGGCCAACACAAGACAATATTCACCACTCTTTGGGGAATGTTTTGCTATTAGATTATGCCATTTTACCTCAAAAATTTTGGGGCCATATATCAGATAGATATGATTGTTATATTTCATGACATGATGCATGATATTATCAAAGACTATGTTGACAACATATTGGGTAAATCTAAGACATGTGTAGATCATTTAGTCATACTACAAAGGATATTTGAAAGGCTTTATAAGTACAAGGTTTAACTTAATCCCAAAAAGTGAATCTTTAGTGTCACTTCAAGTAAATTATTAGGCTTTATTGTCTCTCACTGAGATATTTAAGTTGATCCTGCCAAGGTACAAGCCAATATCAAGATGTTTCCACCTTCTACTTTTAAGTAGCTCTATAGTTCGTATGGAAAATTCTAGTCTATCAAATTCTTCATTTCATAGTTGGATGATAAATTCCATCCATTCACTCATTTATTGAAGAAAGGTGTTGCATTTATTTGGGATGAATAATGTCAAAAATCCTTTGAGTCCCTAAAGGAATATCTTGCCAATCCACCTATTTTATTACCACTCATTCTAGGGAGGCCATTCTTGTTATACCTATCTACCACTAATAAAGCCCTAGGGGCACTTTTATCTCAGCATGATGATAATGGGAAAGAACATACCATGTATTATCTAAGCCATACACTAGTAGCATATAAACATAACTATATGCTAATAAAAAAATCTTGTTTAACTATGGTATTTGTAGCCTAAATGTTATGTCATTACATGCTTAACAACAAGACCATAGTCATTGCCAAAGTAGATCCGATCAAGTATCTACTATCAAAGATAGATTTATAGGGCCACATGGCTAAATGGATCATGATTTTTAGTGAGTTTGATATTGAGTATGTCAATCAAAAGGCCATAAATGGATAAGTACTTGTAGACCGGCTTGTTAAATCTCTCCTTTCAGATATCAAATCATTCACTTTTGCATTCCTAGATAATTTCATCATGAACATCATATAAACCCCTCCTAAGGAGAAATGAAATAATAAAAGCTATATTTTTATGGGTAATTCACATCTCATGGATTAAGGGCAGATGTATTATTTTTTACACCACAAGGGATCTTATTCAAAAATCATTTTGTATTAGTTTTCATTGTATTAATAACATGGTTGAATATGCAACACTCATTACAAGACTTCATTAAGTACTAAAATCGACATTCAACATCTTATTATTAATGGTGATTCTCATTTAATCATTAATTAGGTTACAAACCATTTTTAGACTCAATATGATAAGTTGGTACCATACAAGGCCATGGTGGACATTTTCAAATAATAGATTTCCCACATATAGTTTAAACGCATACCTCATGCCAATAAAAATAAATTGAATACCATGGCTACCATTGGTTATTTTATTTACATCACAAATAAGGCACAAGACTATCAGTTCCTCATTAAACATCTTCTAGCACCTGCTCATGAACCTTCAAGTGTTGTAATGATCTGTGATATTATTGGCCCCAATTATATTTGGTATTCAGACCTGTATAATTACCTTCACAATCACATTATTATACTTGACATTTCATGTAAACAATAAAAATCCTTTAGACACAAATCCTCGTGATATACCCTATTTGGCCCAACCCTTTACCATAGAAGCTATGATGGAACTTTTATTCATTGTTTGAATTTGGTAGAAGCCATATTAACATTAAGGGAAGTCCATGAAGGAGTATGTGGATCCCATACCAACAAGGTTGTCCTTGCCAAAAAATTCCTACATAATGGTTATTATTGACTTACTATGGAAATAGATGTTGTTGCTTAAGTTAAAAGGTGTAAAAAAATTTAAAGGCATGCCAATTTAATTCATAATCTAGCCATAACACTCAAACTAATGCTTAAACCATGGTCATTTTCAACATGGGGACTCGGTCACATTGGGAAGATTGACCCTACCTCATCTAATGACCATAAACACATCCTCACCACCACCGAGTATTTCACTAAGTGGGTTGAAGTTATACCCCTCACTTACATGACTAAAAAATAGATTTTCAAATTCATCTTCAACTATATCATCTACTAATATGGTATTCCATCTGACATTATATCTGACAGTGGTGGATAATTTAAAATAAAGATATTAAATCACTATGTGTTGATTACAACATCACACAACATTTTTACACCGCATATCACCCCCAAGGTAATGGACAAGTAGAGGCATATAATAAGACCATTGTCAATATTCTTAATAATATTGTTAATGATGTTGGCCATTACTAACACCTATAGATATTCTATACCCTCTGGGCTTATCATAATAATAATCATATTCCAGTAGGAGCCACACCATATTCCCTTATCTATGGAATTAAGGCCATTCTTCCCATCAAGGTTGAGTTACCTTCTCTACATATCTAACTCAAACACATCCTAGATGATGAATATTATAGAGTAGCTCATCTACAAAAGCTAGAGTTAATGGATGAAAAGTGCATGGCCATTGTAAATAGCCTTCAACCATATCAAAATTGGTTACATGGTTAATATAATTAGCATGTCAATTATAAAGAATTTAATCTTGGTGATCTTGTCCTCAAATAAAACCATAAAAACACCATGGTCTAGAAAAAGAAGAAGGGCAAGTTCAAGCCAAATTAGATAGGCCCTTATGTCATTATTTCTAATTATGGCTCTATAAAATGGAGATGAACTTGATGAGTCGATGAACATAATGCACCTCAATCTTTATTTTTCTTGAGAGCCCTAAATTATTATCGATGAGGATTGTTTACATCATACCATACTATCTCTTCCTTATACCATACCATATATGACTCTTACCATACCTTTGCTATTGATTGAAGTTGTTTCAACCTTGGTTCTGATCCATTAGTTTTTTAGTCACCTTAAGTGAGGATATTCAGATAAAGTTTCAATAGTTTATTCAATATTTCACAAAGAGATAATAACTTGGAACAATATGACAATGGTTTGGAAATTACTTTCTTCATTATTGTCACATTCTATTCCATTTATAATGATACTAATTATAACTAGCTTTGGGAAAATTACTATTATTGAATTATGCTATTGTTTCCAAATTATAACTACCTGTGGATAAATTAGGAGCAACACATTTACCATTCATTGTTACATCGCCTTGACATTTTTATCTTATATTGTACCATTTGCCTAATTCATGAACTTGTTGCTACCTAGTTGGATTCATCCACTATAATTCAGAATTATAATGACTTAAGGTCTCATTCAAGACTATGTAGGTAGTTCTTAATTCACATTGAGGTCAGCTCAATCACCCCTTTTTCACACTCTCACCATTTTATGAGTAATTTAAGTTTAAACACTCTCCCCATTTTGTGAACAACCTAAGCCACACTCTCTCTCTCTATTTTATGAGTTGGACCATTTAGTTTCTCATAATTCTCAATCAATTTGAGACACTTAAAATTTTCCAAAAACATTTGAAAAGATCTAGAAAATTCTAAACATTACAAAATCATGAAAATCAACATAGAATTTCCATGCAAGATATAAAGCCACCAAATTTTTTTGGAATGGGCCATATTATTTATTTAGTTTATTTCTAGGCCACCTTGTTATTTTTTCTCCCATTTTTGGGAGAACTACATTGGCCTAAGGTCTGCACAGACTATGTAGGCATCACTTGGATATATGGGGTATCTTGAGTTAGCTTGATCGCACCTTTTTTTCTTTTTCAGCCACTTATTTACCTTAAGGATCTTGGGATCCCTAACTATTTTAAAATTATCCACTTGTCCTTTAGTTTTCCCATCCTTATTGGCCTTGTCTATATGCTCTCACCATTTTAAAAGATTATTTTATGAGCATTGTGTGTCCAACTTTGATGAATTAATGACCACTTGGCTTTTCTTATGCTCTCGCCATTTTGTGAGCCATTTCTATTTAAACACTCTCACCATTTTATGATCACCTTCATTTTACACTCTCACCATTTTATGAGAACCTTAATTTTACACTCTCACCATTTTATGATCTCATTCTCTTTCTCATCCATAGATGTAATAAGCATTATGAACCTAGTTCATGTGTGAATGCTTGTATATTATATTTTAATATGGTTTTAGTCTAAACCATACTCTCACACATCTTAAACTTATTTGTGTTGATGATTTCATGATTTTTACTATCAGCCCTCTCTTTTTATATGAATTTTCCATTTTATGAAACCATTCCAATATTCCTCTACACATCAATCATGTTTCCTTATCATATATTTTCTTCTATCTCTTATCCTAGGAGAATTACATTTGTCCTAAATTTCATGTTGGATCTTACATCCATGAAATGATGTAGGCAATGCCCACTTACCTCATGCATCTAGAGTCAACTCATCTACCCCTTCCTTTTCTTCTATTCCCCCCATTTTTGTTTGTTTCTTTATCTCCTATATGCTAAGGACAATGTTTGTCATCTTGTTTGTGTCATTGTCTCCCTATAGCCTAGGGGAAAGCTTGTGTCAATTGTTCTTGAATTTTTATACCTAAATCATTACTATCTTACTTCACTATCACCAAGAATAACACCTATATTACACATGCACAAACAATTTGTTTATTGTTTACACTAATATTGTGATTAACCATTATTTGTGTTGTTTGCTTTTGTTTTGACTATTTTGTTCACTTTATGTTTATTAGTATTTTGTTGTGTCTTTATGTTTATTTTGTTGTTCATTCATTTATTTTTATGGGTGTTTTTTTTTTTTTTTGTTTGCCTATTTATTTGCTTTCATTGTTGTCCCTTGACTTTGTATGAATACATTCATTGGGTTATTCCTTGTGCATTATACTTAGGTCCATACATATTCATACGTAAACATTTTCATCATGGTATTATCATTGATGTATTATTTTCACTTGTTTATTATATTGAGTGTTAGTCCTTATGCACATTACATCCAAATTATCATGGTGTATTATATCATGGTGCATACCATCACATGCTATGAAAAAATTTAGTTTGGTGGATTTTAAAATAAATGGTGTTGCAATACTTCTCCTTGTTCACCTAAAAAATTCTTGACCTATCCAAACATTACTCAAATGTATAGTAATTAAATCATAAATTAATGTTAATCCCAGCTAGTTAGGATGTGCATCTCTATACTAGCAGGTGGCCCAAATTCATGCCTATTATCTATGATGGCTTCCTTTTACTCCATAAATATTAACTCATTATGTAATCTCCCTTTTTGAATTTTCTATATTATGGTAAATCATAGTGCCAATGATTTGTTAAGCATGAAATATACTGAGAGGGGGGGTGAATCATTATATTATATATCTTTTACTTAATCTGGTTTATTTTCTTTAACCACTTAATCACACACTCAAGATATTCAATAAAACTAAAATAATATGCACTACAAAAGAGAGAGAGAGAGAGAGAGAGAGAGAGAGAGAGAAAGAGAGAGAGAGAGAGAGAGAGAGAGAGAGAGAGAGAGAGAGAGAGAGAGAGAGAGAAACCAGATTTTTACATGGAAACCCAAAGTGGGAAAAACCACAGAGAACAATCTCAAGTATATGAATGAGCACCAACTCAAATTACAAATCTCACAAGCACCAACTTGTAGGATCACCAACCCATTTGTTGAGCACCAACATAGTAACTATTTATGAGCACCAACCCCTTACAAATATTTGTGAGCACCAACACCTCTTATGTATAAAACATAGCTATCTCTCAATGTTGCTTACTCAAAAAATGATAAAACTCTACAATATCTCCTTTTTTCTCTCTTTAAAAACAAATACAAACCATGCACTCTCTTGCATATTAAAAATGGCTTTTCAATCCTTTATTTATAGTTTTCCAAATGACCTTTGGCATTCACCCTTTGTGACCCTTCAATCCTCATGGAAAATGGTGTGAAACTTGCATGAACCTTCATATCCTTGCCTTTGAAATGTCATATGGTGACCCTTCAAAATCAAAAGCATCCTTTCCTCTTTTTTATTTATCTTGGTGACTTTTCATTTTCCTTAGATTGTCCCTTCATGCAAAAATTCACCATACCCTCTTTTGTCTTCATATGGTGACTCTTGAAATTCCTCAAGATGACTCTTCATGAGAAAAGGCATCCCATTCTTCTTTTGTCTTTACCTCATGACTCTTTGACTTCTCCATGGGCCCTCTTTTGACTTATATGCAACCAAAAATATATTCATTACTATTAAATAAATATTAACACATATTAGCCAAGATATGAATATTAAAAACACCATTAAATGCAATGGGGCATTTATCACCAATAATGCTAGCCTTTGACATCAATGACAATATTTCTTACATGATTATAACCACCTTTGGTAAAATCATTGTGTTGTGATCTATTTAGATGTTAATGATTATAATTTCCTTTAGGTGAATCATTACCATTTTCCCACCCTACTGGCACATGTTTTCATTGTGATAATGATTATAAACACCTTTAGACAAATCATTATCTCTATCCTCCTTAATGGGTCATTATTTTATGCTAAGGATTATAACAACCTTTTGTCAAATCATTCTTTTTACCTCACTATGTTGATCATTATAACCACATTTGGGAAAATCATCCTTTTTTATCTTCCCTACTAAGGCATTTCACTATGCCACTTATTATAATCACCTTTGGTAAAATCAATAATTTTCACCCTCTTTATCGTAATGTCCCCTCATTTCCTTCTTTTTGAGGGAACATTCACCGACCTTATTTATTGTTTCTTCCCTTGAGGGGGTATCCAAGGCTCATCTATCACATTCTAGATCATTAGACATTAATGATTTTTTTATTATTTGAGAAGATTTTGGTGTGTCTATGTATTGAAATGCCTTCCCAAATAGGGGAAAATTGTGGACACCCCATTCTATCCATAACTGGCTTCCAACTAGACTTCAAATTTATTTTTACCAAATAATGCAAATTAAGCATATGATTTATTAAATGTCTTAATTTCATCTACACATCATAAATTAGTACTTATAATCATGTTTATGCATCCCTATTTAAGGTACTATCCTATACATAATAGTAACCTCTCATATATTCATCTCCAGTCAACTTGAAACCTAGCAATGTGATAGTTTGGCCTTAGACCCATTAAGTAGGGCACTTGAAATATTTCCTAAAATAGAAAAAATGATAAGTATAATGAATTAAATAATCAAACCAAATTAAATTATTAAGTGTAATTTCCATGTGAAATTAGTGAAATTAAATTTTACAAAAATATATTTTCAATAAAAATGAGGTGATGATGATATCATCATCCTCAAAGTCATGGAATTAAAAATATCTCCATAAATGCCTTAAATTTAGAAATGGATATCCATGCTTAATAAATTAGATATCTATCCCAAATATTAAATACATGTCCCCTCCTTAATTCAACTAGGGTTAGTTCTAACTTAACCATGGTTAACTTTAACTGAACTACACTTGGGTTAGAGTTAGTTTGAGAAGCTATAAATACAAGGCCTCACCCATTGATCAAATAAACTTTGGTTTCCCTTATATCTCTTGGTTTAAATTTATCATGAAAAATAAATGCAAAGATTCCATTTTTATAGTGGTATCATGCCCATTTTCTAAGCCAATCCAAGACAAAGTCAAAGCCAAACTCAACATTACCAAGGTGATAAAGAGAGGTGGTGCAAGGAGATCCATTACCAAATAATTATTAATCACAAAAATCATCACATAAATTCATTACCAACACACAACACTTTCTCTCATGGAAGGTAAACTTGCTTGTTTTGATTTCATTTGTTAGTTACTTGTATTGTTCACTAGCTCTTTGAGTGTTTAGGCTAGAAGTGTAAGTATTTATTAGTGTGTTTTGTTTGATTCTATTTCATACTAACATGATATTAATATCCCCTCTTAGATTCCTATTGATCATAGACACTAGTGTCAAACCCAGAGAGTATCATCAAAATAACTATCCCAAGCTGATATAAGTGTTTAAAAAGCTAGATGCACCAAATACAAAATTTCATGATTGATCCAGAACTATATTTCTACCTGACTCCTATCTGTATCAAATCTAACACTATGTTAGCATAATAAAAAATTAAGTAATTTATTTTATGTCATTTGTATATCTATTATAGTTTTACCTTCCATTAATATTATATCTTAGTTTAATAAATTTAGCATATGGTACATATAACTTTATCACATTAAATGGTTTATTATAGATACTATATTCACCCTTATTTCCTATCATTTATATATCTTTAACCCTATAAACCTAAGTAGGATTCATCAATCCAAATTAGGGTTAAACATATGGTGAACCCAATCCATGTTAATGTATTAGTTTTTAACCAGTTAGGTTTTTAGATTAATATACTTTTTCATTTTTTATTAATACTATTTTACATGCAACCTAGGCATAGCCCTAGATTGGAGGGTGTGTCTATTTAATATATTGAGCTTCCCCTCAACCCATATAAGATGTACTAAAAAAATGAGGTATCTCATACCTTGGATCATGATGATTCCCATGTTAACAATGAAACAAATCTTGATAAGATTATCATAGATGAGGATTCTGATAATGAAAATCTAGAAATAAATGACAATGACCAAGTATCTAATGACCAAGTGCATGTAAATTTAATGTTTGATGAGTTCATTCAATAAAACCTTGAATATCTTGATAAAATATTAAAACTATACTTAAAGCTAAAAATGCAAAACCTTTAGTGGATACATCCCTCCCATTAAAGACATTATAACTTAATACATTTAATGGTGGAAAGGATTATGTGTTCCAACATTTTTTCCTTGAAACTACTATTGATACATCTATTAGGAACTTACCCATTATTTCAACATAAATATTAGTTTCAATACCTATTAATAGTCAAAACGTGTTTCCAGCTCATGTGGTAACTACTCAAATTGTTAATCAAAATCCCATTGGGCGTACAGTTCAATCACTCCTTCAAGTCATAAAGACCTTGTAGGATAAGGATACAAACATTGAATATAAGGCTTCAAAGTCTCTAAATGCTATATATTCATAAGATTTTTTGCATAACCCTCTTGAAATTGAGATCTTTATCTACCCTTTTCCAACTAGATTTGTTGCACCTAAGTTAATGTTTTATGATCATAAGGGTGATTATGAATAACATATTCAAATCTTATACGTGTAATGCCTTGATTATGCTTCAAATGAAAAACTTTTGACAAAATTATTTCCAAGGAGTCTCAAGGACTATGCTTTGAGGTAGTTTTATGACTTACCTCTCCAAGCCATGAAAGCATTTAAACCCCATGTAGATCTATTTTTAGCACTATTTTCTATTAACATTTTTGAAAAGGTTTCATATGATCAAATTAAAAAGATCAAACAAGGAACCAATAAACCATTTAATGAATATGTCTTGAGATATAATATAATGCTAGCCAAAATGACTAATCTTAAGATAAAGAGTTACAAGACATATTCAAGAAAAGTTTGCTTGCTCCTTTACATGAGTTCATTATTTTAAAAAAGTTTCAATCTTTTGATTAATTATGTCATGTTGTATAAGACCATGAAATGAAGATTATGGCATTGAATAAGCTCAAGTATGTAGTAAACACACTAACTACATCTACATATAGTACAAAATTTACAATCAAACCAAGTTATAAGGCAAAACCTCTTGAGCCTAAAAAGGAAACAACCACCATGGTTAATGTAGTTAAATAATGGCCTAATTAGATTTTCCTATCTAATATACTAAGGATATAATTTACATGTTTACCTAAGCCTCTTATTTTATTACTCCCATATTTGTTAGAATGGCATCTCATATCTCTCCTTCATCTTACAGAGGTTGATGTAAATAGAACTCTACCCAAAGGATATGTGCAAATACTTATATGACTATCACAAAGGCCCTAGGAATTCTAAAAATGGATGTTTTACCTTGAAGCATAAGATCCAGGACATCATTGATGACCAACAAATTACATTTGATGATCCTCCAAAGGAATCAGGTTCACACTTGATGATCACCATTTATAGAAAATATTTAATAATCCTTTTGCAAGTCCATTCCAAAAAGGAACTATAAATTCAAATGGAATATAACACACATCCTCCTCCATCATATTATGGACACCCACTAGATGTGGTCATTGGTACTTACATGAGACATATACCTCCCATGGTTCAGAAACATACCATTTCCTTTGATGATAATAATATTAAGGATGATGACTCTAATATTAATTATCTATGCATTTGAGAATACCTTAATAAACACCCCATCTATAGTGTTATGACAGATAATGGTGCAAGATAAAAGTTTATAACATGATGTTTCTCATGCATTTGGGTCATATTCATCATAATTTACACCCCTCTAATATATTAGTCAAAGCATTCAATGGGACCTCCCAGAAGGTTCTTGGTAATATTGATCTACCTTTATTAGTTAGTCTCATACATGTGGTTACTAGTTTCTTAGTTATACCTTTTATAGGTGTCTTTGACATGTTGTTTGGATGACCTTGGATAAATACTCTTTGAGTCTTTTTTATACAATTCATGGGTGTGTTAAGTACATTCATACCAATTGGGTAATATTAGTTTATGGTATTCTATAAGAGCATCCCATTGAATAAGATAAATTCATACCCAAGCAGTTAATTATCAAGATTGTTAAGACTAATACACTATAAAAGGGTAAACAATAAGTAATCCCATTTACTAGGTGGCTAGTACTTGAGAGACCATTACATCAGATACATATGGTGGATTCCATGGAATACCCATCTACTACATACCATGTTTTAGATATCCATAGCACCTAAACATGTTTCTATTATTTCTATTCCAAATAAACCACAAAGTATATAAAGATGGGTTCTAAGAACCCCTATTCCTTATATTGGTATTTCATGACCTCAGAGTCCTATTATACATATGTCAAACATCATAGATTAGTGACAAATGTTATACCTATAAATGATCCTTGGTAGTGCCACCAATTCTTGCACCAGGTTTTGAGTGGGGAGATATTTATGATCACCCTTTGGATGAATTTATAGAATGATCTCTTCTCTTCCAAAAATATCAAAAAAAAAAAATCAAAAAATACAAAAATGTTTTTGGCACCTACATGTTCTATTTGCCCCTTGGCATCTATGTGTTAATTTTATGTTGATGAATAGTATACATTTTACTCCTATATAAACATACATAGACATACAAAGATACATGATACACTAATGGGTGTTGGGTCTTCCCTCTACTCACATCACCAAGATGTTGCAAGCATCCATATTCTAAGATATTGATATACACATATTATATAATTTGATGATCACTCTACACTATCATTTCTAAGTTTAAAAATGTACTTACACATGCCTATTATCCATAGTTATACATTATACATGGTACTTGTTATGTTATGTACTTGACATTTTTTAATAATACATTCGATCTATGGGTCTTTATAAGATGTTTATGCTGGTTTATTATGATTTTCCTTTACACACTTCATAGAGTGTGTTGCCTTATTATTATCTTGATTTTACAAACATTTTCATATGCTCCATTGCATGCATCCCCTGTGCCTATGTTTGATTTCTTGGACATTTGAGTATGTTATTTCCTTATTGCACATTTGAATGTCATTTCTTTATATTGACATTTTAATATATTATTCCTTGATTTTGTGGACATTTGAATAAGTCATTTTCATTTTATTTTATGGCATTTGAGCATGCCCCTCATTTGTGATCTCCTTGGACCATTAGCTTTTGATTTGATTTTGAGTGATCTTATGTGTGTGATTGTTTGTATGTTAATCTTGTACTATTACTATATAAACATTTCCATGATATTTATCGTGAATCTTAGGCCTATATGTGATCACATTGGTTCTATGTGATTCAATGATATATTTACCTAGACATGTTTCCTCTATATACTACATGGTTACATTTACAAATTTATAGTTATCTTACCCTTTTGAGGTGAGATAACTACTAGGTACTATTTTTACCTCAACTCAAATAGGTGGGAATATTAGTGGGGCATGTCATGGTAACATGTCTTCTACATTTTCAAAGTTTTTAGATTTATTGGGGGTATGCTTTGGAAGCATGTTCTCCACCCTCACACAATAGTGTGTACATTTAGTGGGGGCATGTCATGACGATATGGCTTCCACACATTAATTTTTTTTAGATTCAGTGGGGGCATGATTTGGAATCATGTTCTCTATATTTATTCAACATTTGTTACTTATAATTCATAAATTTAATGGGGGCTTGCTTTGGAAGCATGTTCTTTGCACCTACTTAGTTTTTAGTATCTCCAGTTTATATTGGGGAAATGTTTTAGAAACATTTCATCCACATTAGTACTTATATCAAATTCAAATTTCTCCATATATAGTGGGGTCAAGATTTAGAATCATGTCCTCCACACTTACATGATTTTCCAAATTGGCCAAAGCATATAGCTATATGATTGTGATACACATTTATGGTAGAATTTTATACATGGTGCCATTATTACACATAGTTTCATCATGAAACAAATTTAAGGTGCATATGATATGAAACATGTGCCTAATATTGAAAAATCCAAATCAATTCATATTCTAAAACTATTTCATGTACTAATACCCCATAGACTTTTAAAAACTTTAGTGAGCCAATATACTATAGTAGTTGATTCACATTTTGGTATGGTTAGGGTGATTAAATCACTCAATCTTGAAAACTTTTTAGTTTGGACTTGATCATCAAAACTCATTAGGTTACACAATTGAGCTAATCTCAATTTTTAGGTGGTAACTCACTTTTACTCCAAAGTTGGGGGCATTTACCCTCTCTCTCTCTCTCTCTCTCTCTCTCTCTCTCTCTCTCTCTCTCTCTCTCTCTCTCTCTCTCTCTCTCTCTCTCTCTCTCTCTCTCTCTCTCTCTCTCTCTCTCTCTCTCTCTCTCTCTCTCGATATATACACTTTAAATATTTATCTATATTTATCCTAATATCAATTTTATAGCCTTAAAATGATATAAAAATAACTTGCCAATAGGTAATTTAGTTACATTGACACACATGTGTACTCCTAAACCTTGATATTTCAATTTCAATCTATTTGAAGTAATTTTAACCCATATTATATGCACCGATTATACACTATAACATGTTCTTTGTTATATATTAGTCACCAGTACAGAACTCAAACCCATCTCTAACAAAGCACTAAAATTCAACTCAAATGAAGACAAGGTGTGTATATATACCTAGGTAATTATTCCTTTCCTTTAAACTAGAAATTTTCATTAATAGATTAAAGGGTGGGGGAAAAATGTAGATGATATTTTATGATTATATATCACCTCAGTCTTGTACAATTGGAAAACTCATGACCATGGTTTTTCTTCTTTAATCTACACATGCCTTACTTATGCAAGCCTTGCATCTACTCTATCTTGTTCCCCTTGGCCTATCTCTTGGTTTGACTAGAATTATATTAATGACATAAACATCTCATCTTTCCTAGAATGATTAAAATGTACTTATATTATACCTTGTAAATTTTGGATCATATGCCTACTCTCTTTCACCCTAGATAGTAATGTTTAGGACAAATAATAACATTAATGTTACTATCATGTTCTGATGCAAGTGTCCAGTGTCCTTAAGTCATCTAATTTTAAATGAAATGTATTACAATGGTCATCCTAAGTGCTTTAATGTGATTTATCTCAAGATAGGATTGGGATAAATATAATATCAAGCCTCATTAATTAAACACCTATGAAACCTATAAGAAAACCCAAAGAGCACTCGAGAAGCACCCAAGAAGGACTCAAGTTACCAAAAGCTTTCCTATTATTCCCTATTATAATATTAGTCAAAGGAAAAACCTAGCTACAATTTTGAAGTACTAAAGGAGTAGTCATAAGGTCAGATTTTCTAAGTTACAAGCTAGGTCACTATTGTACTTATTTTACATGCATTTCATGATTCATACATAAGCCAACATGTAGGGGATAACTACATGAATATGAGGCCCTATTCAGAGTATTACCTATGTATGTAGTTCCCTTTGATAGTGGGGTCATTTTAGGTCAACTCAACACTATGTTCCCACTAACCCATTTTTATACAAGGTCAAATTGAAGATAGAAAGCTAGGGTTTTACCATTTCACTAGGAGTGACAGTCTATGACCTAGATTTGAATGCACTAGATTAGAGGCAAAGCAAAACCTATAAGAATCTAGGTGGTCATTTCTTATTTTAGTGAATATCTTGTATAATATGCTAGCCCTGAACCTAGATAATAACATTGATGCAACCATCCTAGGCTAATGCAAGTGTCCAAAGAGATAGAGGCACAGCATCTATGATCTGATAATTGATCAATCACTATCTTCCTACCTACTTCTTACATATACCAGATCTAACACTATATTAACATCAAAAATAACTAATTACTTTGTTTTATATCATTTATATATCTATCATAGTTGTAATTTCCATTAATAGCCTATTTTAGTTTAAGAAATTCAACACATAATACATTTGAGTTTAGCACATTAATTAGCCTATTGTAGATATAATATTCACTCTTGTTCCCTATCATTTCTATATCCTAACCCTTTATACCCAAGTAGGATTCCTTAATAAAAATTAGTGTTAAATAAATGGAGGGTGTATGGAATGGTGTTCATGGCATGGATCCATCAATGACCAAGGAGTAGATTGTATGGGATATCTAGATCAAGAATGTGAATGATGGTTTCTTGAATGACAAGCCCCACCATGAGTGGAAGAAAGATAGTTCCCACTAACTAGCACTCATCATTATAATATGAATTTATGGTAATGGTATTAGGCTCTATTGTTGATGTAAAATGTCCCAAATTCTTTATCAAAATTAATATACATAGATTTAAGCCTAACATGTTGTATATATATACCCTTTTTAATTTATGCTTGGATGTGAAGACTTTTATGTACAATGGAAAAATATGAGATTAACCCATGGGTGAAATGTTTGAATGGTATAAAGTCACTTGATTGTTAGAGGACAAGTGTTTTACAAGTTCTTGGAAGTTGGATGGATTGATGTTTTTCATAACTTTAGATTATTTTAAGGTCTTATACAAAATGTATTTGTAAGTGGGAGACGTCTTGAAAAGGTCAAAAATGGAAATTTGGGTTGGAATTTTCTCAAGTTGCAATATGATTTTATAGTTTACTTTAAGGGTAGGAAAAGGGAAACTTAGAATTATAATATTTGCATTCCCCATAGTGATGGCATAATCTTGGGATTTAATGTTGATAATGGAAACATGATGATCCATTGGTCAATGTGATTGACTATAGAATTAAAGGGATGAGTATCTTGGTTGACATTGTTCTTTTGGTTTTGAGTTTGGTTTTGTTTAGTATGCCCTTACTCATGATTTGGGAAAGGATCTTGATATATACATATTTTTTTTATTTTTAGAATTTTATGCATCATCCTTTACTCTATGTCACCATCTTCAATAAGATCTTGGATATAGTATTTGAGTCTCATAAAATGTTTTGTGGAATGACCTTTGATTTTATGGTAGTAATAATATTCATTATCTTTTTAACACTTAGGTTTTGGAATGTTCTCATCAAAAAATTTGGTGTGGGGGAATTTGATCATGTTTTCAGTGACCAACTATTGAAAGACTACATCGTATGGTCTCCCAAAGGAGTGAATTTTTGTTTTCAATTGTCTTATCAAGGTTGACCACTTTGTACAAAGGTATTGTTGATAGGTTAGGTGCTTTGGATTTGTTTTAACATTTGTTACACCATTTCCTACCATGTTCTTTTTCTTTACATAAAAATTAGGTTTTTCATTTTAGTTTGAAGAAGAATTGTCTTGTTTGAAGATTTTGATGGTACCCTTGGAAACTAGTGTTATTTCAATTTTAAGTCCTTTTCAGATAATGTCATCAAAGGATGTAGTGAAATGGAGTTGTAATTGATAGGCCAATTCTGAATTGATATTGTTTGTAAAGATAGTTATAAGTTTATTTTTGGGAAGTGATGATGATAATTAGATTGCTAAGCCATGCCATCTTTATAAAAAGAATGTGAAATTGTCCCCTTTGCATTGTTTAGTGTTGTATAGATCTGACATGGTAAAATTCACATTCAAAATTATATGAAAAGTGTAACATTGTTTTTCTGGAAAGGTCCTCAAAGGTTGTGATTGATCCTTTGGGTAAGTGTAAAAACCATTATAGGGATTAACTATAGATACCCATATTTGGTGCAAACATAGTTTCATAGCATTTTAAATATATACATCTTTTGGATAAGAGTTAGAAATCTAATGGTGTAGTCTCATGTGGACCTCTTTGGTTCCATCATATTTCACTTGCTTTATCTACCCATATGGGATAATATGTTGTGAATTATCTTTTATCTAGTGTATCTTGGGGATCTCCACCTATGTTTTATGTTACCCCTATGTTTTTAGGCTCTGGACACCTCATCTGTGTTAGACACTTATGTTTATGAAAGTATCCAACTATGACATAAGTGTATAGACTTATCTTTTTAATTATTTTCCATATATTTCATTTGGTGACCATTTATTTTATCCCCTTTGTTTATCTTATTGTCAGATTTTCATGTGCCACTAGGTCTTAATTTAAAATCAAGAGATACCTATATATAAAAGTTGATGGTATAATTATATGACCTGGAAATTTGACCAAACAAGTTCTAATTAGCAAGTATTTTACATTTAAAGCTATCAAAATTACAATAAGTATTATATTGAATATATGAAGCATTCAAAATGTCATTAAACTCTTGAATTATTTATACCAAGGGTTTCTATAGGAGAAAGAGTATATAGTTACACAATTACAATTCCATAGGCATGCCTAGGAGGAAAAACTAAAAGTGAGTCTGAGGCCCTCTTTGGAGTATTTTCTATGTAGGCAACACTTAGTAATAATTGGGGTTACTAGGGTTAGCTTGAATCATGTGCTAGCCCCTTTTTATCAAGTTATAAGAGGTCAAAGTAAAATATATTAGGTTTGTTTTATTGGTTAGATCTCACGTATAGATGAACATATTCTATGGTACCAAATAGTCATACATGTGATAGCATAGGTCTGATAGGGCTTTTAATCCACCTTTGTGTACACTTTGGGATTGACACCTACATTGAAGTTCGACACCTACATTGGTGTAACTATATATGGTTAATGCAAAGTGTCTTGTAGGAAAAAATAGCCCAAACTCAAAGTGATCATATTCTAAATCTAGGTTGATTCCCTAGGATGATTTTAAATCAATGTCACATCCCAAATCTAAACTTCAAGAAAGACATGATCTATTTATCTCTTGGTTTCACTATATTTAATTATATTTATTATAATTATTAAACTATGTAAACTTGTATTACTAAATATATTTTCATGTGAACCTAAATATACTATTACTCCTTTAAGTATGTTTTATTTGCTTAAGTGTGTTTGTGTAAAACCCCAAATAAAATAAAACATTCCAGTGAACCTATCCTCTATTTTTTTAACCAAACCCTAGTTTACATATAGGGTTTTTGCTCTTTCCAAAGTTTATTTTAGGTTTATGTATTTATTTTTTAGATCTTATTTGTTGCCTAGGTATCACTTAAATAATGCTTGTTTATATCTTTGCTCTAGGCATTTTGATTTCATTCTTTATGATTGGGTGCAAAGTTAAAGTTATCATGGATTTTATTATATAAAAGACCCATAAATCCCCACCCTTTAGATTTTTTATTTAATGTTGTTGATGATCAATACATTATATACGAATATCTTATGACAAAAAAAAAAAGGATAACACCTATTCTTTTTCTTATAACTATAACAATGAAAAGACTAATGATGAAAATAAAAGCATAAATGAACATGGTAATGATCATACTATTATTTCATATGGATATGAGTGTGATGATATTCCTCTTGGGTATGTAGATAATAGTCATCTTATTTATTATCTTTCCAATGATGAAGGATCTAAAAGATCAAGCAAAATACATTTTTTTAGTGCCTTGAAACCAAATGATACCATAGATAAGCAAGAATTTAATATTCATCATGCTATAAATCAAAATGTTGTACATTTTCTAGATGCATCAAAAATTTAATGTCCCTCTTCTCCTTCCAATAATGAAATTGTTTAATAAATTGAGTGTGCGCCTTATTGTCAAAGTGGTGATAATCTTGAAAACATTTTCCCTTATTTGGTTCACTCAAATGAAAATAGCGAAAGTATTTCTCTTTCTAAAAATTGTAATGAATAAAATGCATGTACTACTTCCTTTCCTTCCTTGTTTGAACAACAAAATGAAAATACATGTGAAGGTCATAATAAAGTGGTTATAAAAAATGTATTGTGTGGAGATAAAATTAAATTTATAATTACATTTGATATAAATAAAGGTGAAATTTTTATTATTCTCCCTCCTAATGTTACAAATGAAGTAGAAAATGTTTATTTTCATCCCTCCTTTGCCTTTTCTGCTAAAAAAAAGCATGTGTTTACAAGTGAAGTTCCTTTCCCTACTATTATACATCAAATAACTTCAAATAACATATCACCTTGTAATTATGATGATATAAACCTTCATGCCATCCAAAATTATATAATTATTTCTCTATCCATGGATATTCCTTTATCAAATATTATGCAACCATGTGACAATCCTTTTTTAAAAGGTGGCCAAGAATATATCATTCATATGTTTTGTATGAATGGTAGTTTACAACCTCTAATAAAATTTTCAACCTCTTTACCACTCTCTACTTATAATATGTTATTCATTATGACTACCATGGTAAATATCAAACAATAAGCAAATACCCTTAAGTTGAAAGTTTCACCTCACAAGGCTACCTTTAAGGAGAATATGTTAAAGGAACAACCTATTTCTTGAGAGGTGTTTGAATCTTCTTCACCTTAGAACTTCATCATGTCTAATTTATCATATTTCAATGTTCATAGGGATCTTACTATTCACTTTCAATAATATATACATTCTTTTAAACGTTGGGATAAAGATGGATGCCTACCATTGAAGGCCTTCCATCAGAGTTTAACTCAAGAAGTTCTTCATTGTTTTTATAGCCTCTAAAATGGTTCTTTTTCAACATTAAAAAAATTGTAAGATGTGTTATTATCAAATTTTCATTGATACACCTTACCTAAGTTACCATTATAACATTTATAAGTATTAACACAAAATGAGAATGAGTCCATTCTAGACTATGTTATTAGATTTAAAGATATATTGTATTCTTAAACTATACCCATTCATATTTCGAAGTGTAATTTATATTTAGTAAGAGTATTATTTCTCCTCTTAAAAAAAATGTTGCATAAGACCTTTTCTTCATTATATATCTTATATCAGGATGTGCATAAATATGCATGTGTTTTAATGAATACAAAAATTGAGTTACCTACTTCCCCACCTAAAGCCAAACACAATACAAATAACACATTAAAAGTCAATAAGCAAACTCAAAAGGTTCAAAAACCAATTCACAATCTTTATTTAGAGCCAACAATGCATTCCAAATAAAAAACAATAAAATTATTGAATAAATGAAAATAACATACTAACCGAATACCCCCTATAATTAAAACATCTATTTATATAAAAAAGATAACCATTTCAGTTTGACTAGTACTGAGATTGACCACATGATATATTATGAAAATTATTGATTAAATAAATGATGAAGCTTCCTCCTAATTCTCATTAATCATCACATAGATTTAAAAAGGTAAAAGGATAATACTTTTTCACTTACCATGGTATAAATAGGCACCAAGATATTGATTATTTTACTCTTGAGAACAAACATACATAGTTAGTCGATTGGGAAATTATTACATTTTGAAAAGATATTCTAGACCTATTTCACATACTTATATTGATGTGGGTCTTGTGTACATCCAAAAATTGAATGATGTAGCCTCTAATGTTTTAGGATCTCAATAGAGGTAAAATCCACTCTAGGGCATAAGTTCCAGGTATGGGTTAAACAACCTTATGGTGGAATAGCAAGAATAGCATATAGGTTGTTAATTGGGTTTACTTGTAGTATAATAAATCCTAATAAATAAATAAAACCTAAGTGAGTGAGATAGATGCTAGTACCTAATATAGAGTGGGTAGGTCTCAGTCAAATAAACTTTAAAAGGAGGGAAGGGTAGAGTATAAAATAAGGTTATAGGGTTTCAAGAGGTCACTTCCTAGGTTGGTTTCCTTGTAGACAAGTATTTTAAAAACTAATGCTTGTTATTTGTAGTTATTTGACACTCATAGGTAAACATAGTTAGGTAGTATGGGTAAATTTAATAGGAATTTTAATTGTCTTGATTGAAGGTTTATCCCTTTAAATTTACTATTACACACCATTAATTAGGAGATTATAGCTTGGACTAGGAAGGAATCCAAGGTAACTATGACACACACTTAGAAGACTACTAGAGAGAAAACACTCTTGAACACTAAGAATATTAACATAAATTTAACCAATTACTCAATACTAAATAAAATCTACTAACTTTCAATAGCATTTTCACAACTAATGTTAGCATATATCAATGAAAATAATAAAAATTATCCATAACTTTTACACACTTCAAATTACTATATTAACACAACCAATAAAGAAAAACCTTAATAATATATAAATGAAAGGAAAAAACACCAACATAGTTGCATGACAATCAAAACTAATTTCTTTGTATATTGAGATAACTTCCAACCCTTTGGAATGTGTAGTTACATGAATATATAGACTTAGCGAGAGGATGCCTCATCCTCCAAGAGCATGTGAATTCATAGTTACATGAATATATAGACTTAGTGAGGGGATGCCTCATCCTCCAAGTGAATGTGAATTCATAGTTAAATTATGAAATTATAATATTAGTTCTAATTTTACCATCAAAATTTCATGTGTGCATACTCATAGTGTGAATAAGGGATCCATAAAGGGGAGATTAGTATAGTGTTAGTCAAGAAAATAAACTCAATAAACACATTAAACACTAAAACATCTAGCATAGATACTAGGGAGAGCATAGGCAACAAGTTTACAATAAAAATGCAACTAGAAAACAAAAGGAATCATCTCTTTTTCCTTCATTGTAGCTCCAAAATAGCTTGTTAAAGTGGCTTGCTCGGCTATATGCATCAAGAAATCTTTATCAATGAAGTTCTATTTTCTCCACCTTTCCTTGGCACCTTGGTTTGGCTGGTTGGATTATGAATTTGATATGGTAACACTACTTGAAATATCTTCTTGGATGTATTTTGGCATAATAACATTGCACTAAAAAATATTAGATCAATAGGCAGGGTATTGTATTTATAGCCTCCAAAGTTAACTCTTACCAAAGTTGAATTAGTTTAGGGTTTAAACATGGAATGAGTTCAAACTAACCGTAGGTGAGTTAAAGTTAAATCCAATTGAGTTAAGGAGGGTACATGTAATTATGATTTTTAGTTAATAGAGATGGATCTCAAATTATATATTTTTAGATATTTTTGAGAGCTTGACAACTCATAAAGGCACTAATGAAGAAGCTTAATATTTTAAATTTTTAAATTTCCATTTTTAGATATTCATTAAATTCAAAAGGATAATTTAGATAAGAATTTAATCTAGTTTAATTAGTTTATTCATTTTTATTACCATTTTATCTCTTTCTAAAATTGTTCAAATGCCCCGCTTAATGTGTCTATAGGCTAAACTACTAGTTGTTAAGTCACAAGGTGACTGGGGATGAATCTTTGAGAGGTTATTATTGCATATGGGCTAGTATCCCAAATAGAGATGCATCAACATGATTATGATCACTAATGAATTGTGTGTAAATGAAATTTGGATGTTTAATGATTACTAAGATTAATTTTCACTATTTGGTAGAAATTAATCTAAAGTCTGGTTAGAAGCCAATTATGGTGAAAATGGGGTGTGTACAATTTGTCCCTATTTGGGAAGGCATTGCAACCTATAAGAACAATAACATATTCTCAAATAATGAAAAGTTCTTTAATGCCTAATGCCCCAACAAGTGATAGATGAGCCCTAGATTTTCCCTTGAGGGAGTGGGTGATAAATAAGGTCGGTGATTACTCCCTCAAAATAAGGAAAATGATGGGACCAAAAGGTAAAGGGGTAAAAAAGACTAATTTTCCCAAAGGTAGTTAGAACCAATGGCATAGTGAGATGTCCTAGTTGGATGGATAAAAAGGATGATTTGCCAAAAGGTAGTTATAATCATCGGCACAATGAATTAAAAAGATAATGATTTTCCCAAAGATAGTTATAATCATTAGTAAAATGAAAACATGTCCCAGCTAGGTGGATAAAAAAGATGATTTTCCCATATGTGGTTATAAGCATTAGCATAAAGAAAACAGTCCCTAGTAGGTCCAAATAAGGATAATGATTTGCCCAAAGGTGGTTATAACCATTAACATCCATATAAATTGAAATATAATGATTTGCCCAAAGTCATTTATAATCATTGGCATGATAATTTGGAAAAATATGTTAAATTATGAAGGGGGCATACAAACTAAATCCGTAATCATGGAGTAATAAAAAGCTAATATAGAGAATATGCATGAATTTGGGCTACCTGCTAGTATGGATATACACATCCTAACTAGTAAGGATTAAAATTATTTTATGGTTTAATTACTCTGCATGTGGGAAATGATTGAATAAAATTGGTAATTTGTAAGGTGACCAAGGAGAATACCACAACATCATTTCTTGTAAGATTTTTTGTGTTGAGTTTTTATGTAGCATCTGATGGTATGTATCATGATATAAAACACCATGATAACTTAGCTGTAATATGCATAAATACTGACACATGATCGAATAAATAATTAAAAATAATTTACCAATGATAAAAACCATGATGACAATGTTGAAATATGAATATGGATGGACTTACATATAATGCATAAGGAATCATGCAATAAATGCATGCATACTAAGTAAAGGCACAATGATGAATGAAAATAAATAAGAAAAGAAAGAAACAAATAGAAAGATAAAATACCAATAAATAAAAAATATAACAAAACACTAATAAATAAAAATTGAACAAAATAATCAAAAAAAACACAAACAATGGTTAATCACAATGTTAATGTGAACAAGGTAAGAATAATTGGCACAAGGTTTCCACTAGGTTATAGGGAAATTATGACACACAAGATGACAAAAATTTCCCTTAGGCAATAGGAGACAATGAAACAAAAAAACAAAGAAGGGGGTAATAGAAGAAAAAGAAGGGGTAGCCAAGTTGACTCTAGATGCAATAAGAAAGTGAACATTACATACATATTTTTATGGAAACAATATCCAACATGAAATTTAGGCCAAATACAGTTCTCCTAGGATATGGGATAGAATAAAATTGATGATGAGGAAATGTGATTGATGTGTAGAGGAATATGGGAATGGTCTCACAAAATAAAAGAGTGTGTAAGATGAATCCTAGCAATCATAAATGTATCAAAGTTAATTACATAATGCACACAATATAAACTCAAAAAATGGTGAGAGTGTGAGGCTAAGGCCAATAAGGATGGGTAAAATAAAGGACAAGTGGTTACTCATGAAATAGTTAGGGGTCCCTATATCCTTAAGGCAAATAAGTGGTCAAAAAAGAAAAGGTGTGATTGAGCTAACTCAAGATACCCCATGTATCTAGGTGTTACCTACATAGTCTACGTGGACCTTAGGCTAATGTAGTTATCCCAAAAATGAGAGTAAATATACCATGGTGGTCTAGAAATAAATTGAATAAAGAAGATGTTCCATCCCAAAAAAATTCATGGCTTTATATCTTGCATGGAAATGCTAAGCTAATTTTTAAGATTTTGTGATTTTTAGGATTCATTATATCTTTTTAAAATGTTTTTGAAAACTTTTATGCATCTCAACTTGATTGAGAATGATAAGACATAGAATAGTCTAACTCACAAAATAGCAAGAGTGTAGCTTAGGTTTCTTGTAAAATGGTGAGAGTGTTCAACTTAAAAATACTCACAAAATGGTGAGATCATGGATAGGGGGTGATTTAAATGACCTCAACATGAATCAAACACTACCTATATATTCCAAGAATGAGACCTCAAGTCACTATAGTTCCACCCTATAGTAGAAGAATCTGACTAGGTAACACCAAGTTCATAAATTAGGAAAATGGCATATTATAATATAAGAATGGAAAGGTGATATTACAAGGCATAGTAAATATGTTGTTCCTAATTGTACATAGGTGGTTATAATTAGGAAATAATGATACAGGCTAATGAAACTAATTTTCTTAAAGTCAGTTATAATTAGTAGCACAGAATGGGACACTAATTTGCCCAAAGGTAGTTATAATCAATAACACTCATAATGAAAAAAAATAACATATAAAGGATGCAACTACCAAACCATTGTCATCCTAGTCCAAAATACTACCTTTGTTTATAATACTAAATCAACTACTAAAACTTGGTCTAAATCCACTTGTTGAAGGTGCCTAAAGAACCAATGGAGTAGAACCAAGGTTAAAAGTATTAGGTAGGGAGGTTAAAAACAAATTTGGTCTATAATGAAGGTATGGTTATTAACCAAAAATTTTCCCTTCAAGCCAAAATTAAGCACCCCTTTTTTTTTCAAAAAATGTCTGAGTTTATACCTTTGTCCAAGACTAGTATGTAGGTTTCATTCAAAAGATGTGTTCTTATACAAATTTGAAGTATTTTACATGTAAATTACCCAAGTGTTCTCCTTTTTATAGCTTTGGTTTTTAGTCTTTTGGCTAAGTCCTTCACAATTAATTCTTTCAAAAAGTTTACTTTGGTCTTTTGTTAAGTATTATTTCTCAGACTTTTCATTTAATAGAATTATTTTGATGGGTAAGTTACAACTTTCCCGAAGGACACCTTCTCACAAAAAATGGCTCAAACAAGTCTTTTGAAGGGTATTTTTACTTTTGAAAGGGTACATTTACAACTTTCCCAAAGGGCATTTTCTCTAGAAAGTGGACACTTGCATTTCTTCCGAAGGACACTTGCATTTCTAAAGGGATCTTTTCAAAAATCTGAAGGAAGGAATTATTTTAGAATTTTTGTCTGAAAAAACTTTTTTGAAGGGTGATTGTAACTTTTTCGAAAGGAATTTTAACTTTCCTGAAGGAATTTTTCAAGCTAAAAGACCCTTTCATTTTTTTTAAGGGTATGTTGAAGTTTTTCTGAAGGGTATGTTTTGTTTAGAAAAGGACCATTTAAAAATCTTGAATGACACTTGAATTTTTCCAAAGGCCACTTTCAAGTCGAAGAGGTCATTTAAAATTTTTCTGAAGGGTATGTGAACTTTTCTGAAGGACCTTTTCAAGCTAAGTGGACACTTGAATTTTTTCTGAAGGGTCACTTACTTTCTTCAAAGGACCATTTCATTTTTCATGAAGGACACTTTCAACTTCCTGAAGGGATTTTTTCAAAAATGTTAGAAGGATTGTTTCAGGGAAGATGCAAACCATTACAAGAAGTTAAAAGGTTCTTTCTGAAAAGCTAAAGGGCATTTTCACAAAGCTAAAGGAATAAATTCATAAAGGAAAAAGCTTAAGTCCAAAATAAATAATTCCTTCAAACTTTTTGTCTGAGAAAAATCTAAAAGGAAAGGAAGAGGAGCCTAAAATAATTATTTCAAATAATTTGTTTGAAATAATGTTGAAAATAAAAGATTGAAGACAAGTTCTGAGAATAATAAGTCTGAAGAAAATACTTGAGGAGTGATGACCTACAGAACATCAATTTTAAGCTACAAGGAGTAGCCATTAGAGTTAAAAACAAGAGAGTGGGAACCTAAAGATAGATGAGAATAAAAATGGAAAAATCTTGAGAATTTGTGCATATCAAATGGAAATAGGTAGGTTGAAATTTCAAGTTGTTACACCGTTTCATAGATTGATGAGCTTGAAAAGAGCAGCTAATGTTAAAACAAATTTCCAATAATTGAGCCCATTTATAGAAAAACATAGTTTGATACATCTTGATTTTACTGGTATAACCATCAGAAGCATCTTAAAAAATGATAGTAACTATTCCTATTCTTAGTTGACACATGTCTGACTGTTCTTTGTATTTCATTCACTCAACCTCTCTCTCAAAGGCTATATATATGTATTTTTTCTACTCATTTCACAGCCTTCACTAGTTATAGTGAAATTCTAGCCAGATTTGTTCTTGTAACTCTTGAAGAAATAATATAAGTCATTTTCTAGTCACATGTTGCACTATTGTGTATTGGTCCAAATCATGTTCTTGTTTAGTGAAATTTATCTTTCCTAACCTTTTATCCTCAATTGCCTACCAAATGTGTAGAAAGAGTATTTTTATGGGTCTTTGTTAGTATTCTTTCATAAGTGCATAAACATTTTAGAAGTTGTTTAAGACTATATTCTTTCTTGGAATTATTTGTTACTCTCCTGAATCTCAAATACCATCTTGAATCTAACATATGAAACACTGATGTGAAAATACACAAAAGTTGTGAGTTTTGTGTGAAGAAACTTTGTTAGTCTTTAAGTAGTGATTTTAGTCAAGTGAGAAGATATCAAATATTGGTGCATCACTGTTTGTTTTCTTAGTTATTTTCTTTCTCCTTTTTCATACACAGTGTGTAGTTTAGAAGAGCTTCAAAGGTGCAACAAGGGGAGCTAACCCCTAATCTAGAGATTCATCTCAACAAAATTATCACCCAAAATTAGAGATATGATTCCATTTTATTTCTTGGATGAGGAGAACTGAGCATCTCCTCAAGGGTGTAAATCTAAGCATCAACGATTTTTAGAATACCTGATGGGACCTCTAAGTCTTACAAGATTGTTCAAGATTGGTGTTGGTCTTAACATAGTTGCAAAAAAGGAAACATCTACATTTAGTACCTAGAAACTCCATTGAAGAATTCAAAGTCTTTGGTTGATTATCAATCCTTCTTTCCATGTTAAAGTTGACCACTAGGTCTACTGTTAAAGGTGTACCCTTTGAGTTTGTGGAATTAGCTCCATATTCCACCAAAAGTTCTAGGTTTGTCAACACTCATCCCTAAAAAAGAGAGTTTGTGTTTAAACCTTCCAAATTTGTGTTGCATATTATTCCTAATGTCTATATTAATATTCCTAATATGGCTAGAAGATAACCTTTTTTGCCTTTCTAGGGAGCATCTCCCTTGCAGCTTGCCCAATATGATCAAATCCCAAGAGGTACTCGCAAAAGTGTCCCATCTTTTAGTGGGGATGGTCCTATTACTTCTATTGATCACATTCAACATATAGTAAAAAATTTTAATATCCATAATATTACCCAAGAAAATGTATCTATTAGGTTGTTGGCCTTGTCTTTCAAAGGAAAAGTTTTGGACTAGTATGGGACCCTACCTGTAAATTATATTGGCTCATGGGATGAGTTGGGGACCCTATTGATTGATAGGTTTGGGGAAAAAAGTAATCACCTATCTCTTATTGAGAAAGTGACGACA
Source organism: Torreya grandis (assembly GCA_037957365.1). NCBI lineage: Eukaryota > Viridiplantae > Streptophyta > Pinopsida > Cupressales > Taxaceae > Torreya > Torreya grandis. The sequence goes on from JARHVA010000827.1 coordinate 884,347, forward strand.
ATAAATATTTAACCACATGAATTCATGAAAGATTTTAATACTAAATTCCAAAATACATGGGATAGAATCCCAGCCCTTATGAGACCTACCCCAAACTATACATTTTTGTACTACTTGAAAGTGTTGAATAGTGACATTGCCATGATGATTCAATATATGGGTAGAAACACATTACCTTCTACCTATGAAATATCCTTAAATGCTAAGAATTTTCTTGTATAAGTGGGAAAGATATCTCCTAGACCTCCAACGCCACTATTCCCTGATGTGCATTCTCCTAATCAAAGTGCATTGCCCACTTTAACTCCTTTGCCTGATCAAGAAAAATCTACCATTTCCCCTACCAATGAAATGAATGAAGCCAAAATCCTTATTTAAAGTGTTACTAATGAATTGGTTATTCTCAAAAGGCAACAAGCCCAAATCTATAGGCCTTACCAATCCTATAACCAATTTGGACAAATAAACAGACCTCCTTTTCATGATAATAATTAGGGACAAGTCCAAATCACCCATGTCAAGCCTTATCAAAGTTATAATATTAATTCTCCCTCATCCTCCAAAGCCCTTATTCCCATTCAAAATAATTTGGTCCAGGAATAACCCAACTACCCTTCTTTTGAGTAAGGTCAAGAACATGTTGTTTATGCCAATGAGATGCAAAATCAAGGCATGACTACACAAGGTGATCAAACATCTCAATTTTCAAATTTTGAGATTCCATCACAATTAAAGATGGAGATTAGATAGGTTTAGTCTAATTCCACTCTCATGAATCATTTGGAGGGTGAGTTTTATGCCATTAATTATGTGGGGAAACAAGTAATCAAAATGTTAGTGTGGCTGCCAACACTAGATCAAAAAAAGGCCCATTGAAGAAGTTAAAGGAACCAATAAAGGACCTATTTTGACTCTTACATTAGCTAAAATGGGATGAGGTCCTAATTCAACTCCTAAATCACAATAAAATTAGAGGATTCCAAATTTTAGGATAGTTGTTACAACCCTGCCTCCACAAGGTGCAAATATTCATAAAGAGAACCCCAAGGTAAGTAATCCTTCCATTAATGATATGGACTAGATGAAAAATATCATATGAACATATCATTATGGGATTATATATCATTACCAAGGTATAAATATATACTCCAAAAGTAATTGCATGCACTAGGTACACAAGTTGGACCATCTTGAAATGACAATGTGGTTTTGGTCAATAGAACTCAATCTATAGATGGTCAGGTGAAGAAAGATGAGAATACTCCTCCTTTCTACATATATTTAATTGATTTCTTGGTTCATAATTTCATCATAAATAGTAGATTAATCACATCAATTATGCCTAAATGCATAGCAGATAAGCTAGGCATCAAATGCGAGCCAATGACTAAAGGAGTTTTGCAATTGGATAATCACCAGCCAAGACTTTAGGGGTTGTGAAAGGTTTGAACTTGATCCTTCATATTTTTCCTACCTTTTCAATTCCTCATGATTTTTTGGTAGCATACTTACCTCCCTATTTTTCTCTTTGCTTATCAAGAGACTTTACATCTATAATAGGTGGATACTCGACAGTTAATTGGTCCTACATGGTGCTTAGAATAAAATATGGCACTAAGGTGAAGATTGAGTCAGAAAATATTCATAGACATCACATGGAACCATATTCACATAAGGTATAAAATGTTAACTATGATATCATTTATGAAGAGGAGTTTCACATGATCAATCCCCATCATCTTCCCTTGAAGGAGATTTTGATTTGTTCCTAGATGAGTGGGGAGATCACAACTATGTGCATGATCCTTACAAGTTTATTAATGAATGTCATCTTGGAGTATATTATATGCATGATAAGTATTATTTCATTCCCAATTTGATGAAGTCAAATGAATATGTGAATGGCTTGTGGCAGCTTTTCTTTGATGGGTCTAGAAGCAAGATTGGGGATGATGGTAGAATGATATTGATTTCACCTTCAAAGGAAAGGTATTTTTAAACTTTTAAATTTTAGTTCTCTTGTTCTTGTAATGTAATAGAGTATGAGGCACTTATTCATGGCCTCGAGTGGGCAAGGAAAAGAGGTGTCAAAGAATTGTAAGTGTTTAGTGATAGCGAGCTCATTGTTAATCAAGTTAAAGGGTAGAATTTGACCAAGAAATCCTTGCTCAAGTCCTATAAGCATAGAGTTAGGGACATTATAGAAGACTTCATGGAATTTAATATCACTTCTATTCCAAGGGAAGATAATAATCATGTTGATAGGTTGACATCTATTAGTGCTCAGTTTGATCTTCTAAAAGGCATAAGAGAAGACAAGAATCACCCTCATCTAAAGGTGATTCTGAGACCTTCTATACCAAATAATGTCACCAATTGGCAAGTTTTTTAGAGTGATAAATAGATAGTCCTCTTCCTAAAAAAATAGGTTTATTTCTCTATAAAGAATTAGTCTAAGCTTCAATAGCAATATGGAGGGCAGATTGTCTAGCTAAAATCCAATAAGCTTCTCAAGGCCTAGTGACTCTTGAAAGCATATCCAATAAGGATGACCAAATAAAGAAGGAGAAGGTAAGAATGTCAAATAAGAAAGATAACTATGAAAGAGTATAAATATTCAAAGATAAGTTACTTTCTCTTGGAAAGGTATGCATTAGTCAAGAGAAGCATGATTTCATTGAACTATGCAAGGAGTTTAGTGATATTTTTCTATGGGATTATAGTGATTTGAAGGGTTTTGATCCAATCTTGGCTCAACATACCATAGAGATAGATGAAAATTCTAAACCCATAAATCAAATACAAAGGCAAATCAATCCCAAGATTGAGCCTCTCATCAGGAAAGAGCTCACTAAATTGATTGAGTCTAAAATCATCTTTCCCATCAAGCATTCTTCTTGGCTGGCCAACTTAGTCCCTGTTAGAAATAAAAATGGGGAGAGTATAAATATTCAAAGATAAGTTACTTTCTCTTGGAAAGGTATGCATTAGTCAAGAAAAGCATGATTTCATTGAACTATGCAAGGAGTTTAGTGATATTTTTCTATGGGATTATAGTGATTTGAAGGGTTTTGATCCAATCTTGGCTCAACATACCATAGAGATAGATGAAAATTCTAAACCCATAAATCAAATACAAAGGCAAATCAATCCCAAGATTGAGCCTCTCATGAGGAAAGAGCTCACTAAATTGATTGAGTCTAAAATCATCTTTCCCATCAAGCATTCTTCTTGGCTGGCCAACTTAGTCCCTGTTAGAAATAAAAATGGGGAGAGTATAAATATTCAAAGATAAGTTACTTTCTCTTGGAAAGGTATGCATTAGTCAAGAGAAGCATGATTTCATTGAACTATGCAAGGAGTTTAGTGATATTTTTCTATGGGATTATAGTGATTTGAAGGGTTTTGATCCAATCTTGGCTCCACATACCATAGAGATAGATGAAAATTCTAAACCCATAAATCAAATACAAAGGCAAATCAATCCCAAGATTGAGCCTCTCATGAGGAAAGAGCTCACTAAATTGATTGAGTCTAAAATCATCTTTCCCATCAAGCATTCTTCTTGGCTGGCCAACTTAGTCCCTATTAGAAATAAAAATGGGGAGAGTATAAATATTCAAAGATAAGTTACTTTCTCTTGGAAAGGTATGCATTAGTCAAGAGAAGCATGATTTCATTGAAATATGCAAGGAGTTTAGTGATATTTTTCTATGGGATTATAGTGATTTGAAGGGTTTTGATCCAATCTTGGCTCAACATACCATAGAGATAGATGAAAATTCTAAACCCATAAATCAAATACAAAGGCAAATCAATCCCAAGATTGAGCCTCTCATGAGGAAAGAGCTCACTAAATTGATTGAGTCTAAAATCATCTTTCCCATCAACCATTCTTCTTGGCTGGCCAACTTAGTCCCTGTTAGAAATAAAAATGGGGAGATCAGGTTGTGTGTGGAATTTAGGGACTTAAACATAGTGTCTTTGAGATATCATTACCCCCTCCCTTCTATGGATAAAATTTTGCAAGTGGTGGTAGGTAGTGAGAGGTTTTCTCTCCTAAATGGTTATTCTAGGTACAATTAGATACTGGTGAAAGAAAGTGACCAATACAAAACAACATTCACCACCAAATGGGGAACATATGCCTATAGGAATATTCCATTTGGATTGTCAAATGTTGGAGTTACTTTCCAACATGTAATGGATATGGATTTTTAAGGACTAATAAATGACATTATATTGATTTATCTTGATGATGTGATAGTTTTTTCTAAGGATGCAAATGATCATTTGAAGCACCTAAGGTATATTTTGTGAGAGGTGTAGAGAGTTTGGGATCTCTCTAAACCCAAAGAAGTGTGTGTTTTCTATTCATGAAGGAAAACTCTTAGGCCACATTATTTTCAAGAAAGGTCTATCCATTGATCCTGAAAGGGTAAGTACCATCTTGGCATTATCTTTACCTAAACATAAGAAGGGTCTAAAAAGTTTCTTTGGTAAGATAAATTTCATTAGGAGGTTCATTCCTAATTTTTATAACATGGTCAAGCCCTTAACCTCCATGAAGAGGAAGGATGAGATATTCACTTTGACAAGAAGGAGGAAGGAAAGTTTTGAAGAAATCAAGCAAGCCATTGCCCAAGCCCCTGCTCTTGCTAGTCCTAACTTCTCCAAGGACTTCAACCTATATAATTTTGGGAATGAAGAGGTAATATATACCATGCTTACTCAAGCTAATGATAAAATTTTGGAACAACCTATTGCCTTTTTCAATCAAGGTCTAGAAGGTTATGAGACAAGATATACATATGTGGAGAAACAAGTACTTTCAATTATAAGGAGCTTAAAGAAGTTTAGACATATGTTATTTAATAAAAAGATTCACATTTTTGTACCCCATCCTGGTGTGAAATTTTTTTTTTGAGTAGAGATTTTAATGAGAAAAGGGTAGGTTGGATCACCAAAGTGATAGAGTATGATGTGGATATCAAAACAACCAAGCTAGTGAAGGGAAAAGGACTATGTGAACATCTTGCTTGAGACTTGAAAGAGAAAATAGAGGTTGTTTTGACACTAAATGATGATCCTATAGTAGTTGTACCTTTATATATGAGAATTTAGACACAAAACATGATCCATTTCCTTCAAACTAGTGAGTGCCCACAAGGTCTTGATAGGGCCAAGAGAAGGTACTTTAGGCTATAATACATTCCTTATGTACTTCTTGATGAATTACTCTTTAGAAAATATTTTTTAGGTGTGTTTTTGAGGTGTATTGATTTAGATTAGATTGACAAAGTGCTACATGAGTTTCATGATGGACCAATTGGTGGTCACTTTGTTAAAAAACCATAGCTACTAAAATTATGAGGGTTGGATGCTTTTATCCTATCCTATTCAAAGACACTCATGCTTGGGTAATAAATGTCAAAAATGTGCTCTTTTTATCAACAAACAAAAATTATCTACCTTTCCTCTTCATCCAATCCAAGTTGAGCAACCCTTCATGCAATGGGGTTTGGATTTCATAGGTCTGATCAATCCTCCTAGTGCTAGTCACAAGTGGGTGTTGACATCCACTAATTATTTTACAAGATGGGTGGAAGCCATAGCTCTTAAGGAGGCAAATGAAAACTCAATCTTGGACTTCTATGAAGGTATAGTAACCAGATTTGGATCTCCTTTAATAATAATTTTAGATAATGCACTAGCTTTCTTAAGAACAAGGACAAGTGAATGGACTTTGAACCATGGCATCTATCTTAGCACCTCCTCTAACTACAATCCTCAGGGAAATGGACTAGCTAAGTCCACAAACAAAAACTTGATTAGGATCATCAAGAGAATAATGGAGGAGAATCAAAGGACTTGGCACACTAAATTGAAGATAGCCTTTTGGGCTGATAAGATCACCCTAAAGAGAGAAATTGGGAACTCACCATACACACTTATGTATGGAAGGGGAGCTAGACTTCCTATCTCACTTGAGTTACCAACCTTAGATCTTACCTATCAACTAAAATTGATGGAGAATGATAGTGTGGAAGCTAGATTATGTGAGTTGATGGAGCTTGAGGAGATAAGAGATCAAGTTATGCACATTATGACTACTCACTAATAGCAAACAAATAAGTATTTTGACAAGAAGTCTATGTCAAGAAGCTTCAAGAAAGGAGACATTGTCCTAAATTGGGATGAATATAGGGACAAGCCTAGAAGATACACAAATTTTGATGCTTTATGGAGTGGCCCATATGTGATCACACAGTGTAAACAACACAATGTTTTCCAACTCTCAAAGTTGGATCGAGAGGAGCTGCATATCCCAATCAATGGGATATATCTAAATCATTATTATTAATGGTTCTCTTATTTTTGTTGTACATAGTTTCCTATTTTCCTTTTGCTCCTTAAGTGCTTATGCACATGTTTTAGTCTGTCCTTGTCTTTTCTTGGTTTTGTTATTATTGTGTGGTGTGTCTCCTTATGTTTTGTTCTATCATAATCCTTATTAGTCATCTTCAAGAATCTATTGACTCCATTAGACCTGAGTTGGATAAGGATACTGGTCTAGTTAGTATAGTAGGCATACTACCCCTGTGAGTCACTAATTTATTGACCAAAATTTGGCCCTTCGGGCCAAAATTAGGTACCCCTTTTTTTTTTACAAAAAATGTCTAAGTTTATACCTTAGTCCAAGACTAGTATACAGGGTTCATTCAGAAGATGTATTCTTATACAAACCTGAATTCTTTTACATGTTGAAAACCCAAGTGTTTTCCTTTTGATAGCTTTGTTTTTTAGTCTTTTGGCTAAGTCCTTCATAATGAATTCTTTTAGAAAGTTTACTTTGGTCCTTTGCTAAGTGTTATTCCTTAGACTTTTCATTTGATGGAATTCTTTTAAAGGGTAAGTTAAAACTTTCCCGAAGAACACTTTCTCATAAAAAATGGCCCAAACAAGTCTTTTGAAGGGTATTTTTCCTTACGAAAGGGTACATTTACAACTTTCTCAAAGGGTATTTTCTCTAGAAAGTGGACACTTTCATTTTTTTTAAGGACATTTGCCTTTTCAAAAGGATCTTTTCAAAAATCTAAAGGAAGGAATTGTTTCATCCTTTTTATCTGAAACAACTTTTTTAAAGGGTGCTTGTAACTTTTATAAAAGGCACTTTAACTTTATTGGAGGAATTTTTCAAGCTAAAGGACCCTTTCATTTTTTGGAAGGGTATGTTATAGTTTTTCTGAAGGGTATGTTTTATTCAAAAAAGGAACATTTAAAAATCTAGGACACTTGCATTTTTCCAAAGGCCACTTTCAAGTCGAAGAGGTCATTTATAATTTTTTCAAAGGGTATGTGACAACTTTTCTGAAGGACCTTTTCAAGTTAAGTGGACACTTATAATTTTTCTGAAGGGTCACTTGTTTTCTTCAAAGGATCATTTCATTTTGCCTGAAGGACAATTTCAACTTCCTGAAGGGAATTTTTCAAAAAGTCCAAAGGATTGTTTCAAGGAAGAGGTGGACCATTACAAGTAGCTGAAAGGTTCTTTTTGAAAAGCTGAAGGGTATATTCACAAAGATGAATGAATAAATGCATAAATGAAAAGGCTCAAATCTAAAAGAAAGAATTCCTTCAAAAATTTTGTCTAAGGAAAAGCTGAGAGGCAAGGAAGAAGAGCCCAAAAGAAATCTTTCAGACAATTTGTCCAAAAGAATGTTGAAAACAAAATTCCAAAGATAAGTGTCGAGAACAAGAAGTCTAAATAAAATACTCAAGGAGTGACGGACTATAGAATGTCAATTTCAAGCTATAAGGAATAGCTATTAGAGTTAAAAATAAGAGAGTGGGAACCTAAAGATAGATGAGAATATGACAAATGGTGAAATCCTTAACATTTATGCATAGCAAATAAAAATAGGTAGGTTGATAGTTCAAGTTATTATGTTGTTTCACAGCTTGATGAGCTAGCAAAGAGCAATGAACATCAAAACAAATTTCCAATAGCTAAGCCCATTTATAGTAAACATAGTTTGATACATCTTTATTTTACTAATATAACCATCAGAAGCATCTTATAGAATGATAGTAATTGTTCCTATTCTTAGTTGACACATGTCTAATTATTCTTTGCATTTCATTCACTTGACTTCAATCAAAGGCTGTGTGTGTGTGTGTGTGTGTGTGTGTGTGTGTGTGTGTGTGTGTGTGTGTGTGTGTGTGTGTGTGTTATTTCTACTTATTTCACAACCTCCACTTGTTATAGTGAAATTTTGGCTAGATTTGTACTAGTAACTCTTGAAGAAATAATATAAGTCATTTACCACTCACATGCTACATTGTTGTGTATTGGTCTAAATTATGTTGATCTTGTTTAGTGAAAGTTATCTTTCCTAGCTTGTTATCCTTGATTTCCTACCAAATGTGCAGAAATATTATTGTTACAGGTCCTTGTTAGTATTCTTTCATAAGTGTATAGACATTTTAGAAGTGGTTTAAGACTATTATTCTTTCTTAGAATTGTCTTTTACTCTTTTGAATGTCAAATACCTTCTTGAATATAACATGTGAAACACTGATGTGATAATACACAAAAATTGTGAGTTTTGTGTGAAGAAACTTTGTTAGTCTTCAAGTAGTGATTTTAGTCAAGTGAGAGGATATCAAATTATGGTGCATCACTGCTTATTTTCTTAGTTATTTTCTTTCTTCCTTTTCATACACAGTGTGTAGTTTAGAAGAGATTCAAAGGTGCATCAAGGGGAGCTAGCCCCTAATCTAGAGATTCATCTCAATGAAATTATCACCCATAGTAAGAGAGATGATTCCATTTTTTGCTTGGATAAGGAGAACTGAGCATCTCTTCAAGGGTGCAAATCCAAGAATTAATAATGGTATATGATAGGGTATAAAGAAGATGACAATATGGTACAATGTAAATATGCCTCATAGATAATAGTTTAGGTCTCTCAATAAAAATAATACTTGAGGTGTATGATTTTCATCGACTCATTAAGTTCATTTCCATCTGGTGTAGCAAGCTTGTAATCTCCAAAGCCATAATTTCCACCAATAACATATGGGCCTATCCAATTGGGTTTGAAATTGGCATTCTTCTTCTTATTCATCATGGTGTTCTTTAGTTTTTATTTGAGAATAAGATCTCCAAGATGAAATTTTCTATGTTTGACCTATTGATTATAGTGTCCATAGAGTCTATTTTGGTATGATTGAAGGTTGTTAATAATGACCATGTATTTTTCATCAAGTAAATCTAGCTCTTGCATGCAAGTTAATATATAATATTCATCATCCAAAACATGTTTCAATGAGATACATAGATAAGGTAACTCAACCTCAATGGGAAGAATGGCCTCAATGCCATAAATTAGGGAATATGAAGTGGCTCCAATTAGAGTACGATAATTGGTATGATGTGCCTAGAGGGTGAAAAATATTTGGAAATGACAATCATGGCCAAAATCATTGAAAATATTTTTGAGGATGTTGACAATGGTTTTATTAGATTCCTCTACTTGGACATTACCTTGTGGGTAATATGTGGTATAAAAATGTTGGGTGATATTATACTAGGCACAAAGCATTTTTATGTAATTTTTATTAAACAATCCACCATTATGAGATATAATTTCAAATGAAATATTATAATGTCAAATGAGATGAATTTAGAAATCTATTTTCTAATCACATAAGTGAGGGGTATAGCTTTAACCCACTTAGTGAAATATTTGGTAGTGATAAGGATGTGTTTATGACCATCAAATGATGTAGGGTTAATCTTCCCAATGAGATCGAGTCCCCATGTTGTAAATGGAAATGGTGTAAGCATGGTTTTAAGTGTTTTGGATAGGGAATGAATAGGCATGACTTTGAAATTTATCACACCTTTTGACATAAATAACTACATTTGTGTCTATAGTTGGGAGATTATTATAGTGTTAGTCAAGAAAATAAACTCAAATAAACACACTAACACCTTTAGCCTAGACACTAGGGAGAGCATAGGTAGCATGAATATAATGAAAACACAAATAGAAAACAAAAAAAATCATCCTTTTACCTTCCCTATGGTTACAAAATGGATTGTTAAAATGTCTTTCTCAGATATATCCATTAATAAATCTTTGTCAATGAAGCTCCATTTTCTCCACCTTTCCTTGGCACCTTGGTTTGGCTATTTGGCTTATGAATTTGGCATGGTAACACTACTTGAAAGAGCTTCTTGGAGGTATTTTAGAATAATAACATTGCACTAAAAAAACTTTTTACATTTATTTAAGCATAATAACTTTACATTAAAATAATTTAGAGATTAATAGGTAATGCCTTGTATTTATTATAGCCTCCAAAGTTAACTCTTACCCAAGTTGAGTTAGGGTAGGTTTTAAGCATGGAATAAATTCAAACTAACCCTAGGTGAGTTGGGAATAAATCCAATTAAGGAGGGTGCATGCAATTATGATTTTTAATTAATATGTATGGCTCACAAATTATATATTTGTTATATATTTTAGGAGAGCTTGAAAACTCATAAAGGCAATGATGAAGATGCTTGATAATTTGAATTTTTAAATTTCCATTTTTATATATTCATTAATTACAAATGGATTATTTAGATAAGCATTTAATCTAGTTTAATTAGTTTATTCATTTTGATTAGCATTTTATCTCTTTTAAGAATTGTTCAAGTGCCCCACTTAATGGGTTCACAGGCCAAACTACCAGTTGTTAGGTTGCAAGGTGACTAGGGATGAATTTATGAGAGGTTATTATTGTGTATGATATAATAATCCAAATAGGGATGAATTAACATAATTTTGATCACTAATAAATGGTGTGTAGATGAAATTAGGATGTTTAATAATTTTTAGGTTTAATTTACAATGTTTTCTAGAAATTAGTTTGAAGTCTAGCTAGAAGCCATTTGTGGCCAAAATGGGGTGTCTACAGTTTGCCCCTATTTGGGAAGGCATTACAAGCTATAGGCATAATAACATCTTCTCAAATAATGAAAATGTCTTTAATTTCTAATGCACCAATATGTAATGGATGAGCCTTGGATGCCCCCTTAAAGAAGTAGGTGGCAAATAAGTCAGTGATCAGTACCTCAAAATAAGGAAAATGATGGGACCCAAAAGGTGAAGGGGGTTGGATTAGGTTGATTTGCCCAAAGGTGATTATAATCAGTGACATAGTGAAATACCTTAATTGGGCAGATAAAAAGGATTATTTTACCAAATGTGGTTATAATCATCGACATAACAAGGAAAAAAGATAATGATTTGCCCAAAGGTGATTAGAATCATTATTAAAATGAAAGCATGTCCCTATTGGGTGGATAGAGATAATGATTTTCCCAAAAGTGTGTATAATCATTAGCATAATGAAAACATGCCCCAATAGGCCAAGAGAATGATAATGATTTACGCAAAGGTGGTTATAATTGTTAACATATAGATAGATTGAAACATAATGATTTTCCCATAAGAGGTTATAATCATTGGCATGGCAGTTTGGGACAATATGGAAAATTGAAAAAGGGGATTACATATGGAATCCATATTCATATATTAAGAGTAAGTATAGAGGATAAGCATGAATTTGGGATACCTACTAGTATGGAGATGCATGTCCTAACTAGCAAAGATTAAAATTATTTCATGATTTAATTACCTTATATTGAGGAAATGAATGGATAAATTGGGAATTTATTAAGTGACCATGGAGAAGTACCATGGTATCATTGATTGTAAGATTCCCTGAGATAATTTTTGCTATAGCATGGGATGGTATGCACCATTATAGAAAACACCATGATAACTTAGCCATATTATGTATAAGGATTGACATGTGATTCGATAAATAAGTGAAAATAATGCACCTATGATTAAAAAACATGATGACAATGTTGACATATGAATATGGATGGAATTAAGTATAATACATAAGGAATCACCCAATGAATGTAGATATACTAAGTCAAGGCATAAAAATGAAAGAAAATAAATAGGCAAAAAATAAATAAACACTAAAAAATAAATCACAAATAAACAAAAAACACAATAAAACACAAAGAAATAAAAAGTGAACAAAATAATCAAAATAATGAGAATAGAATGAAACAAACACAAACACTAATTAATCACAATGTTAATGCAAATAAAAAACAAATTGGTCATGTATGAGTAATAGAGATGTTACTCTTTGCAACAAGGTGACCCCTAAATGAGACAATAATGACACAAGTATAAAAAAAAAAATAACAATGGCATAAGGTTGACCCTAGGCTATAGGGAAGCAATAAAGTAAAAAAGATGAGAAACATTTCCCCTAGGCTATAGGAGACAACAACACAAATAGACAAAATATAGTAAATAAGAGAAAATGAAGGGGTAGCTGAGCTAACTCTAGATGCACTAGGAAAGTGGATATTGCTTGCATAGTTCTATGGATTCAAGATCTAATATGAACTTCATGCCAAATGTCATTTTCACAAGATATGGGATAGAATAAAAAGATAAATGATAAGAAAATGTGATTGATGTGTAGAGGAAAATGGGAATGGTCTTAAAAAATGATGAGAGCATAGGAAATATTTGCTCATATAATAGTAAGAGCATAAGAAAATCCAAGTGGTCATTAGTGTATCAAAGTTAAATACATAATGCACATAATATAAAATCACAAAATAGAGAGAGTGTAAGTCTAAGGCTAATAAGGATGGAAAATCTAAAGGATAAGTGGTTACTTGTGAAATAACAAGGAGCCCCACAATCCTTAAGGTAAAGAAGTTGCCAAAAAAATAAAGGAAGGTGCGGCCATGATAAACTAAGCTACCCCATGTATCCAAGTGCTACCTACATATCCCATATAGACCTCAAGCTAATATAGTTCTCTCAAAAATTGGAGGAAAAAGACCAAAGTGGTATAGAAATAAATTAAACAAAGAAGATGGCCCAACCCAAAAATTTGGATGTCTTTATATCTCATGGAAATTATAAGCCAATTTTCATGATTTTGAGGATTTGTTAAATCTTTTACAAATGTTTATGAAATTTTTTATGCATCTCAACTTTATTGAGAATGGCAAGATGTTAAATGGTCTGACTCATAAAATGATTGAGATCATTCAAATTAAAAAATATTACAAAATGGTGAGAGTGTGTGAAAAGGGTGACTGAGCTAACCTCAACATAAATCAAGCACTACCTATATATTCCCTAAATGAGACATCAAGTCACTGTAGTTCCACCTTATAGTAGAAGAATCTGACTAGGTAGAAGCAAGTTAATGAATTAGGCAAATGGAATAGTATAACATAGGAATGGCAAGGTGATATGAACAGGTATGGTAAAGGTGTTGCTACTAATTTTCCCATAGGAATTTATAATTAGGAAATAATGGCATGGTTCAATGATACTAATTTTCCCAAAGGTGGTTATAATTAGTAGCACAGAGTGGGACAATAATTTTCCCAAAGGCAGTTATAATTAGTAATACTCATAATGAAATAAAATAAAAAATGAAGGATGTAACTACCAAACTAATGAATCAACGACTGAAACTTGGTCTAAATCTCCTCATTGAAGGTGCCTAGATAATGAATGGAATAGAACCAAGTTCAAAGGGTTGGGTAGGGAGGGTAACAAAATTGGGTATTTAATGAAGGTATGGTAGAATGGTATAGGTAGGGTACAAAGAAGATGAAAATATGGTACAATGTAAACATGCCTCATAAACAATACTTTAGGTCTCTCAAGTCAAATAATTCTTGAGGTGTATGAAATTCATTATCTCATCAAGTTCATCTCCATCTGTTCTAATGAGCATGTATGCTCTGGAGGCATAATTTATAATAATTATGTATGGGCATATCTAACTGGGTTTGAAATGTCCCTTATTCTTCTTCTCAGATGTGGTGTTCTTTGGGTTTTCTTTGGGAAAAAGATACCCAAAATCAAATTATTTGTGTTTGACCCATCGATTATAGTGGCCACGGAGCCTATTTTGGTATGATTGAAGGCTGTTAACACTGGCCATGCATTTTTCATCAAGTAACTCTAGATCTTGCAAGCAAGCTACTCAATAATTTTCATCATCCAGGACATATTTCAATAAGATACACATATAAGGTAACTCAACCTCTATATAAATAATGTCCTTAGTGGCATTAACTAGGGAATATGGAGTGGCTCTAGTTGGAGTATAGTAATTAGTGTGATATGCCCAGAGGGCATAGAATATTTGGAGATACCAATTATAGCCAACATCATTGAAAATATTTTTAAGGATGTTGATAATGGTTTTATTGGATGCCTCTACTTGGCCATTACCTTGTGGGTAATATGTGATAAAAAAATGTTAGGTGATATTGTACCCAAAACAAAGCATTTTTACATCCTTGTTCTTAAATGATGCACAATTATTAGATATTATATTGGATAGAATACCATAACAATAGATGAGATTGTTAAAAATGAATTTGGAAAACTATTTTCCAGTCATGTAAGTGAGGGGTATAGCTTCAACCCAATTACTAAAATATTTGGTAGTGGTAAGGATGTGTTTATGGCCATCATATGAGGTAGGGTTAATCTTCCCAATGAGATCGAGTCCCAATGTTACAATGGTTATGGTACAAGCATAGAAGTGAGTGTTTTATTTGGAGCATGAATCAAATTGGTATACATTTGACATTTTTCACACCTTTTGACATGAAAAATTGCATCTACATCCATAGTTGACCAATAGTAACTAGTACAAAGGAGTAGGACAACCCACATTGGTGTGGGCATCACATACTCTTTCATGAACTTCCCATAACACTAATGTTGCTTCTATCAAATTTAAATAAGGAAGCAAATCAAATATTTGGTGGTATAGGATTGGGCCAAGTAAGCTATAGTGAGAGGCTTGATGGGTAAAGGCTTTTTATTATTTACATGATAGGTCTGGTGGCATGATATGATAATGAAGGTAGTTAAAGAGTTCTGAGTACCAAATAGATATAGGACCAAAAATATAATTGATCATTATGATGGTTTAAGGTTAATGAGTAAGCATTAGAATATTTTTAACAAGGAATTGATATTCTTTTGCCTTGTCTATATGGTAGATCAAAAAACCAATGGTGACCATGGCATCCATTGTCCTGTTATTAGCTTGAGGTATGTGTTCAAATTGTATGTTGGAAATTTGTTCTTTGAGAATGTTGACCATGGACTTTTATGGAATTATATTTTCATCTTGGGTCTTAAAGTTGTCTTTAACCTAATTGATGATTAATTGAGAATCACTATAAACCATGAGATGTTGAATATTCCATTTTATTGCTTAACAAAGCCCCATAATGAGTGATTTATATTCAGCCATGTTGTTAGTACAAGGGGAGCTAATACATAATGAATTAGGGATAAGATCCCCCTATGGTGTAATAAATAATAGGCCTACCCCTAATCCATGTGATTTGAATGATCTATCAAAATATAACTTATAGTGTTACTCCTCAAGAGGTGTTTATATGGTGGTCATGATGGACTCGTCTAGTAATTGAAAAGTGAGTAGTTTAGTATCTGCAAGGAGAGATTCAATAAGTTGACCTTGAAGTACTTATCCCTTTATAGCTTTATGGGTGATATAGTTGATCTTGAACTTTCTCAGAAGCATGATCCATTTAGCCATGTGGACTTATAAAACTTTCTTGGATAGTATATACTTTAGTGGATCTATTTTTGAAATAACTATGGTCTTGTTGTTAAGCATGTAGTGTCACAAATTTTGGGCTACAAAGACCATAACTAAATAATATTTTTCTATTGGCATATAGTTGTGTTCATACACAACCAGTGTATGGCTTAGATAGTATACAACATGATCTTTTCCATTGTCATCATGTTGAGTTATAAGTGCCCCTAGGGCTTTGTCTATGGTAGATAGGTATAGTAGAAGTGGCTTTCCTAGCATTGGTGGTAATAAAATAGATATATTGGTAAGATATTCTTTCAAGTGATAAAAGGCTTTCTAACAGTCTTCATCCCAATGAAATGTAACACCCTTCTTTAGTAAGTGTGTAAATGGATGGGATTTGTCAGCTAACTATGAAATAAATTTCCCAATAGATTAAATCTTACCCTAAAAATTAGAGATTTGCTTCAATTATAAGTTGGTAGCATCTTAGTAATGGCTTTTACTTTGGTAGGATCAACTTCAATGCCCTGAAAAGAGATGATAAAGCCTAACAATTTGCCTAAATTCACACCAAAGATGCACTTCTTTGGATTAATTCTGACCTTATATTCATGAAAACTCTTAAATATTCTTCATAACATGGTTAGATTATCATCATGGGTCTTTAATTTACCTAATATATCATTGACATAGTATTTAACAATGTCATGAATCATATCATGAAATATGATAGTCATGGATCTTTGGTATGTGACCCCATCATTATTGAGGCCTAATGGCATAACCTAATAATAGAATGTTCCTTAAGGAGTTTTAAACACTATTTTATGTTGGTATTATAGTGTGATCCTAATCTGATTATACCCTAAAAATACATCCATAAGTGAAAGCATTTCATAACATGTTATGGAGTCAACTATCATGTCAATATTTGGCAGTGAAAAGTCATCCTTAGGGTGGCCCTTACTGATGTCTTTGAAATTAGTGTAGATTTTGATCCCTTATAAATTCTTACTGATAGGCACAACATTTGAGATCTACTTTGAATAGTCAATCAGTCAGATGCATCTCACTTCAAAGAGTTTTTTTACTCTTTCTTAACTAATATAGTGATACAAGGATGCATCTTGTGATATTTTTGCTTCACAGGTTTAACATCAGGATGCATAATAAGATAGTGTACAACCAAGGTGGGGTCTAAACCTAGCATGTCTAAATAGGCCCATGAAAAAATGTCAAAAAATTACCTCAAAATGGATGTAAAGATTTCACATTCCTCCTCAGTGAGGGATGCACCTAATTTGATCCACTTTGGGTCATCTAGGGTCCCATCTTCTATAAGGAAAGTTGAGACATCTTCTAGAATAGTTGGCAATGATGTGAATTGTCCTAAAAATACAAATTACTCTAATTGGATTGGTTCTTTAATCTCTCCTAAACAAGTTGAATCTGAATCTCTTAATTGTAATGATGGCCATATCACAAATATTGTAGGAAATTCCTAGGCAATTCAATCAAAGGCATGTTGTTCTTCTAAACTAAATTTGAATCTAAAAGTAAGTTCATCATTGGTGGTATCTTGTTCTTCATTTAAGGAAAGGTGAACACCCCCATCAAATGGCACTTGAAATAGGTTTTCACCTAAAGACTGGCCTTTCTTCTTACTTTTACCCTAGTCCAAAAGCACGTCAAAGAGGATTTTACTTTAGGACCTTAATTTTTTTAACTTTTATTTTTAGCTAAGGGTGTTCACCTATTCTCTAAAATAAGCTACAAGATCTAGTTTGATATATAACCCTTGTTTTTGGTCACCCAGTAGAACATTATCTCTCAAGCCAAGAAAATCATGAAAGGACTTATCATTCTCAAACTCATCTATAGGCACTATGGATTCTTGTTGGTCCTAAGTTATAAGTTGAGTGTGACATAAAGGAAGTGGGTTACATCAAATTACCAAGGTAATGGTACAAATGGTTTGTGGGTTAAATAAGTTTGTATTGGTAAGGTCTTTATAAATGCTATGATTAAACTTTACTTCATGGTCAACATCCTTGTCACTAGATGTTAGAGCTAGAACATGAATAAGATACGTGGGTTCATGCCCATGTAGTTTAAATCTTAAAGCATAAGTTCCTTTGTACTAAGTTATAAAAATTGGTTCTAGAGTTCCCTACTGATTTGACCCAAGGCCTCCTCTTTCATAGGCTAGTTTCACCATGATCCTATTAGGAATGGGATATTTGGCATTTTTATACCAATCAACCAACTTGTCATTATACAACCAAGATTCATCATTGGTAAGTGGGTCCTCTTCTTGGCTAGTGACTAGTGTGAAAATGAAAGGAGGTAGACTATGAAGTTTGCCTATTCTTTTTTGTTACCATTTTATATAGGGCAGCCTAGCTTTAGGTATTCTATAGGACTTGGGGTTCTGTGGAAGTTTGCAATGTGAGATGTGTCATGGGTCAAGTACTCTTATGGACCATTGGTTGAGATAGTAAAATGATTATACATTTCAAGAGGAGGTATATGTGAATAAGAGTCAATGTTATATGGCTCTACATAATTGGCCTTAAGCAATTTGTTAAGTATTTCTTTATCTTTGTCCCTTTTGGGAACTAGATCTAGGCCAAAGTGGTAGTTGTAACTTTCATACTCAACATCTAGATGTTTTTAATGTTCATAGGGATAAAAATATCCATTGATAGTGACCTTTATGCCTAAGTGCAAGAACTTGAGACACTGGTGCAATGTCAAAGGGATTGCACAAATTTCATGTATCCAAAATCTACCTAAGGGAAAATTGTATGATAAATATAGGTCTAACACATGGCAAAATGTATCATGGGTTAAGGGCCTAATGATAATTGGTAAGCTTATGGTGACTTGTGATTCCCATTCTTCATTATCGTAGGCTTTGATAGTGATTATTTCCAACTATAGATCAACTACTACATATCCAAGATGATTGATTATCTTCAAAGACACAATATTGAGGCATGATCCATTATCTATGAGGACACATTTCTCTTTATGTTACATGATGATAACTTCAATACACAAGGGATTGTTATGGGTAGGGCCAAGGGTTGACATATCACTTTGGTCGAAGGTCAACTATTGGCTTGGGGCTATATGTCCAACTAAATCTTGGAATTTGTTTGGATTTTTGTCATTGGGAAATTTGGATTGGCCTAGGAGTTATATTAAGATGTTCTTATGGATAGTAGACATACACAACAAATCCAAAATAGAGATCTATGTGAGTTTTTTTTGGAGGAGTCTCATAATGTTATATGGCTTTTCCTTAATAGTGGTAAATGGATTATTCCTAGCAAGCACAATGGGTTAGATTGGTTTATTAGCAAGAGATTGTGGGCTTGGAATGGTGAAATTCAACCATTGAATTGTGATTGATTAATTAAGATTGGATATAGGACCATTGTAACTTAACAATGATGAAGATGGGCCAGATAAGATATGTCTCAATTTTTTGTGCACTTGGTTGTGGTCATGGGTAATGACAAGTTATCCATATAAGGTCCTAAAATAGTAATCCATGGTTGTTATTGTGCTTGGTTGTCATCCTAGGTTAAGGAAGGATTATTGGTATAGATGGGTTAATAAGAATTATTTGACAATGGTCTTGATCTATCAGTAATTGGTCCAGGATTAATGGTGATGATTGAAACATGACCTCCTACAATATGACCTACAACTTTGTTGTAGTCATGTACAACTATGTGGTAAGTCTATTGGTTATTGGAATAATTTTGGATTTGGTTCTTCCCATTCATTTGACATTATTGTTGTGGCTATTAATATTGTTTCTATTATCATGGTGGTTATTAATATTGTTGTTATTTTGGTCTTTGTTGTAGTTATTGATTATTATTATGCTTTGGAAAAGGGTTTTGGTAGATCCCTAGGTTCTAATTATATGTAGATGCTCTATTATCTAATGTTTCAAAATTAGATAATGTTTCAAAATACCCTCAAGATAGTGTTCAAAATTATCCAAATAAACATATTAGTTATGGCTAGCTTATAAAATACTACTTTGATAGGTTCACCAAGATCACTAAAGACTCAAGGAGTGGGCCTTGTACTTGGAGGAGGGGTTTACAAAGGTGGTAGTTGTTGTATTTATGGAGTTAGTCTAAGTTGTCATGAAGCCTATGATTTTTGAATAGGCTACTATTAAGGAATAAGCTACATTTATGGTGTGGGTTGCATAGATAGTGTTTGCACCATTTGGAAATAGTACAATTTAGTTATTTTATTTAAAACAAAATTCTTATTATGGTTACATTGCTTGGATTTATGATAGTTACTAGCATGGGCCAGTGCTAACCCTTGTGCTTGGACTTGGTGAGGGTTCTGACTTGGGCCTATGCCTTGGTTTTGGTTCTAATTATGGTTTAAGGAGGTTATATTGATAATCCCTTTGTTAATAAGGGCCTTTTTAATTTTCAAACCTTTGTCGATGATCTCTTCGAAAGTATGTGAACACTAAAGCTCCATATGATAGGATATATTACTATGCAAATTTTTAGTGAATACAGTGGTCAATTATTTATCTAATAAGTTGTAGGTGAAGTGATTGGTAAGTGTTCTCCATATCTATAGATAACTTGCAAAGATCTCACTAGCTTTATACTTAGCCTGAGTTAAATATACTAATGAAAACTCATGCTCAAGATTATAAGATAAATGCTGCATAAATCTACTAGAAAGGTCATCAAAATCAAATACATAATTCTTTGTAATTTTGAGGAACTACTCCAAATCATGTCCTACTAGACTTAGAAGAAACAAAAGGAGTAGGTAAATGTCACTATAATCCACTAATTGGAAAGCAACAAATAATTCTATAAAATGGACTTTAGGGTCTCCTTTACCCTTGTATTTATCAAATTTTAGTAGTTCATAACCTCAAGGAAATGGTATTTGAAGATACTCCATGTTGAATGGGTATGACCATACATCATCTAACTTGAATTTTTTGGTATTCTTCCCTAATTGAATGTTGGCTATCAAATCCTTCATTTATTATATTTATTGTGCTAAGAAACTAAATGGACATTTGGCTAAGGTGGTGGTCAAGAGGTCAAAGATGAATTACCTTGATTGGGGTATAATGGAGGTATAGCTTACTATGAAATATTAGTTTGATGAGTGAATGGACTAGGAATATCATCTATAGATTGAGATGTGATTTTTCAAATTAGACGTATTATTATGTTATATTCTAGTTTGGATTCGGTATATAGTATTGGCATTGAGGGAATTGTGGATGTGATGGAAGGATATGGATTTGGGTAAAATATTGAGCCTACTGAGGTTGAGTAGGGATTTACTGATGACTAGTTGAACTTGTCTAAATAAGGGGAACTTATTGTGGACAAAGGCCATATCTTTGGATCTATGGAATGTGTTAAATAAAAGGTAATTGCTTCCTAATTGGTACTTGTTGGACCATGATACCTATTTTTTGTGCAAACACTAGTTGTGAACTAGACATTGGTTGGGTGTTCAATATTTGTCTTTGACCAATAGACACACATTGTTGATTGGACAACATTTATGATTGTAAAGGTATATTAGTCTATGATTAAATAGTTATGTTTGTCAATACCTATCAAGGTTGAACATTTGTTGCCCCTATTGAGGTGGCATAGTGTTCTACCTCTGCTATGGTGGTAGATTAGATTATGTCTATTGTTGTGGAATATTAGTCATTACATAAAAAGGTGGGGTAGCATTCATCACTTTTTATTGAGGCAAATCACTAGTTGGCACTTGATTACTTAATCTTTGTGGTTGTGTGCTTGAACAAGGACCTGGTTGAGGATTAGAAGTACCCTACTATGGTTAGGATGTATTAGTTTCTTCCCCCTACTATTATGCACCACTCATGCAATTAACTAAAATTACTTATTTTTATAGATTATTTATTGGTGTAGTTAAACCACTTTGTCCTAGATTAGAAGATACTTGCATGTTATCCACCATGTTTAGCACATTATTTTGAGTAGAATCTATAGTCACCTCTTTAATATATGAGACACTGTACATGTCACTGATTGAAGGGCTTTTTGAAAATGGGTTTATACCCAAATTATCTTGACTTGTCAACTCAATTAATATTCCTATTGAAGGAGCTATCTCTATGAGTGGAGCATTTGACATGGCCATGGAATTAAACTTGCATGCTAGATTCAAATAGGTTTGATATGTTTGTTTTATTTGTATAAAGTGGTCCTCCATGAGGCCCTTTCCTTTTACAATCATATTTGGGTCTTGATATGACATTGGCATGAGTGATTGAGGATGGATAGTAGAGGCCTATTTAATGGTTTGGGTATAGGGCATGTTTAGAGGCACTCTAACTAGACTAGGTAATTTTTCATGGGGTAAGTATTCTATAAAATGGGCCCCTACCTCCATAGCTATAACTAAAACCTTATCTTTATTTTCAAGTAAGTGATGATCAAACAAACAAGGGTCATATGTTGATGGAATAATAACTATTGACCAAATTTTACCCTAGGTCAAATTTGGTCAAAACCCCATGTATTTTCAAACTTTCCTAGGGTCCCCTAGGTTTTAAATTATTCATGGTCATTAATGAGGTCACAAAATGTGTTCTATTCTTTTATTACATTTGTCTAGTTGGTATTATGTCATATTATTCCACCTTTTGGCCATTTGAATGAATTATATGGTTTTCCACCAAAGAATAAAGGTATCAAGATGTACTCTAATGTATGCCATGTTAAGAGAATGTCATAGGATAGTTTGAAATTGAAAAATTTATAGGTTTAAAATACAAACAAGAAGATCAACTATAAAAGAGTTAGTTTTAGATAGTTATACAAATTGAAGTGACTAGTTTGGCATGTGGGATGCTTCAAAAAGGTGTGTTAATATGCCTATAGATATTTTCTAAGCTCAAGAAGCTTCAACAGGTTAAAAATGACCAAAAATTATTTCTCTCCCCTATCACTCCCTTGGATAGGCCAAGAGAGGTCAATAATTTTCCTTTAGTAGGGATAAGAGAAGAAGAGTTGGATTGAGTGAACTTGGTGGATGTTAGTAGTCTTTATGGCCTTCCATTTCATGGTTATGGTTTTTGAATTATTGGTCTATGCTTCATGAACAATCACTAAGATTGTTAATACCTCCAAACTACTTGTGTAACCCTAACACCTTGGTTATATCATCTGTTTGCATTGATCTATGTGAACTAAGTGATGTATGTAGGTTGTAAAAGCATATTGCTTAATTTCATGTGGTTTTTAGACTATTTTTCACATATGGTAATGGAGGGTAAGTAGGATCATCTCCTTGTGTTAGGAGTGAGTAACATTGAGAGTTGTAGACATTATTTTCATAGTTACAATGTTTTAATCTTTTATGAGTAGATATAGGTTAAGGTAATTTATTAATTTTCAAACACCCAAAGTATGGTGATGGTATAGGAAAATTCACTAGACCAATGGAAATCTCAAAGCGTTGAAACCAAGTGGAGTTGAAGATGAAACTCACATATATAATCAAACTTTAATATGATAGTCACCTACAAGACTATATAGAAATACTTAAACAATCATATTATTAGAGTAAGGAATTTCTATGTATTGAGAAGTTTTCAAGGTAACAATAGTAGTTCTAAGTCATTAAAAGTATTATAAATTAGTTGTGAGAACTAATACAATGCCTATAGCCAGTCAAGGTGAATAAAGTTACAAATGGGACTATTTACCTTAACTTCTCCAAAAAAGTGATCCTATCTACATAGTATCATCTATTGGTGAAACTTCATAAGGTCTGTGTAAGCCTAAATGGCCTCATCCTTGTATCCTAGGCCTTATATATCACATCTTGACATATGATGAAGTTGTTTGGTCAAGAGAAGAGGATGGTTGAGTGGTTTATAACCCAGTCAAGTTTCTAATTAGGAAACTTAGTGAACTACAGTGCATTAAGCCAAAATGAACTATTATATCCAAATCCTTCACCCGAGAGGATGTTATTCAATTATAATATAATATTTGGGAAAAATTAGAATACCTTTAGGCCTGTAGGTTTCTTGTATTAGAGGTAGACCTCTAGGTTTAAGGGCTAGCTCCCTAGATTGACCTTTAAGTGCTTATCACCTCCACTAACTGATTGCTTATGGAAAAAGAGATATATGTATGCATAAAATTGAAATATTTTAAGGGTTTAATACACCATAAGGATTTACATAATGCTATCATACTTCTTTCACTAAGAAAAAGGACCTGTAACACTAGCTTCAAAGTCCTAGAATACTCTAACATAAGTATTTCAATATGGAGGTGATATGCATGAAGATTATCCAAGGTAAGTGAACCATAGATGAGTTTTAGAAACTAATTCTACTTTTACACTTGAAAATATGCCCATATACTTTAAAACACTTCATATGACCTTCTAGAGTGGAACACATTGCATCAAACATGGAAGGATTGAGAGAAAGTAAGGATAGATGAACATCACTTGGCTATTCACTATACATCTCTTAACACACTTTAACAAGATGATAGATAAACTCAAAAATATATTTAATTTACTATTAAAATGAAAATTAAAACATTAAACTAGCAAGGCTTCACCATACATGGTGTGGAATTAGTATACAAGAGCCAAAATGGGTAGTACTTATAGAATGTGAGAGAAAAGAGAGAAGAATGAAGTTCAAGAGTCACAAGAATAGGTGTCAAGCTAAGGGAGAGTTATGTTTTTATGAGAATGGATTATTAAATATACCATGTAATTTATCTTTGGAAAAAATTTCCTTGGAAGCAAATAAACTTTCCAAATTTGGCATAGAGGTCTCTCAACTGGCCTTTTGAAACTGCCTTCATCATTTGGCCTTCTTGAGTGCTCAAAATCAGACTAGGAATAGATGAGATAATTTCACTATGAAGGAGGGGTTATAAATAGGCTCTAAAATTTATTATATGTGTCCCTAGTCACTGATCTTCTTTAGGATAAGTGTTCTCACTATCTACAATCATTATCATCCTTCTTTCAGACCTGTCCTCACATTTGGCACCAAGATGCTCATCAGTTGTTCAATAAAATTTGTGAAAGTGGTGATATGACACCTCTAGAGAGTCTATTTTCATCCCAATTCATCAATAAAACCTTAAAATGTCTCCCAAATAGACTTATCACCTTCTCACTTGGTGATCACCTTCCATTCACTATGTTAGTTTAGACTGCCTAAAGTGAAGGTGCTTGTAGAGGTACTTGTGTGATTTTATGGATAAATAAATGAATATGAGTTAGGTTAGGTCACACTTTGTATCACAAAGTGATATTCATCCTTTGAAACTCCTTTTTACCTATAAAACATCAAAAAATGTTAAGAAAACTAGTTTTATACCATGTCTGTACAGATAGGGTACAATCCAATATGATGGGAAGAAGCTTGGGAAAGCCTTCTGCAACTCCCAATCACTTTAATAGTCATACCAGCTCATTTTGATGCCTTTTATTCTTTTTCTTTCCCATCAAGTCATTAGCAAGGGTTTTGGAGGGTTTTGAGAAGTTTTGACCCTTAAGGATTGTTCATATAATCTTGACATTCAAACTTTAGACAAATCTTACTAAAAGCATGTTTAGGGCCTGATTAAACATCTCCAAACTCCTTTGGTCCCCATGCTAAACATATTTACATGTGTGAGCTTATAAACTTAGCCTCTCAAGCCCTTTCTTACATTTTGTGCACCCTATGATAGGTTTGAGACAAAGAATGACCAATTTGTGATCTCCCTTATAGACTAAAGTCTCTAAACAACCTTATATCTTCCTATGAAAGTCATAAAGTATGTTAGAAGACTTATATAGTGTTATAAATGGGATTGGGCCCCCTTTAGGTCCTTAGGTCTATTTAAGGCCTAGTAGGCTTAGTATGTATATAGCTTCTCATCACCACCTCTAAGTTTTTTGTTATAACTGTGATGAGTCCCCTATGTTTTCTCATACTCAAGTCATCTCTCCCCACCTTTATTTTAAGGTTTAAACACTTCCTAAATCACTTTCTTACCTTCCTAATGACAAACCTATAGGGTGTGACTCTCTGGGAGTCCCCTCTATTTGAGATAGAACAAATGGAATCTCCCATATTATCTCAATAATTTTGAGCATATGAGGGGATAAAATAGGTCATAAAGACCCTATATAAAAACTATTAGGTTTAGATCATCCTTTTAGCACCTTTAAACCTCACAAAACTCCAAAACAGACTCTGTGTAACACTAATTATGTATGATTTGCAAGTATGGTTGTAGGCTAAGGCCTGACCATAGTTTATACCTTATTTCCCTATCTTGAACATATCATGATAATGACATCATAATAATTAACTAATTCAAAACATTTTCGATCTCATCATCATCCATGCTAGCCTCTTCAATCTATCTCTCTACACTTGACTTAATCTGGCTTGTGGACTATGTGACTATATTGTCTACTCAAAAAAGGGCATATTCCTATAGGGTGTCACTGTGAGTTAGACCTTATGTCCTAATTAGATGTTCTTTACAATCCTTAATACCATATCATAGTCACTTAGACTTGCTCACCTCATGCATATGTTATCCCAACACTTCAACCATCATGCTCTAGTGCACAATCATTCTACCATTAGGTTGTAGATGATCATTCTAAGAACAAGAGACCCCTTTAGGTTTAATTTCAGTTCTTAGACCTTTTGTTACATATCCTAGGGTATCTTTAAATTTATTAGATCCAACTCTAATTGGCAGGTGTTTATGTTTGCAGGTTTCTAATCTCCAAGGTTCATATCATGAGTTTGTAGGTACCTACAATCAAGCTATAGGTGACCTTTTTTAGGGTAAGGGTACACCTATAGGTGATGATGTAGGTTAAGACCCTATATCTCAACACTTCTTAATGTTATTCAGATCACTGGTGTCTTTCTTGTTTCAATAGTGTCACTTTACATGGAGATAAGCTTTTATCATTCTACCTTTAATTATGAGGTCATTTAAAACTCAACATACTATAGAAAACACTGACCTTCTACAGTGAAATAATATATGAGTTTGAAAACCTCTTTTAATCACTTTATCATGGTCAATCATCCAACTTATCATGTCAAAAAACTACCCTTATGATTGGGTAACCTCATGAAAACATTCAAACCTAGTTAGACCCCATGAATTTCACCATGAAAGGATTGAAGGAAAGGTGAAAACCCTATTTCAGAGTTTTTAAGGTAAATTGTCCTTAAAATGGCTCTCTCAAACTATGGAGATAGTTCCAATTTTATTTGTTATAATATGATCTCCATCATGATTTTTGTGATATTATTCAACTTCTCAAACCTCAATGGAGGTTTCATACATGTTCAAACACTAGCACTCCAATTGTTTAGCCTTCTGTGGACCACCTATAGGTGCACATTAATAAGAGATAAGGTAGAACTATGTTAGATTATCTCTACAAATCAATTTCAAATTTACTAAAGGTTAAAGTTTTTTTTCCATCTTAGAGCCATATTTGACTTCGGGAACTATATCCAATCTTTCAAAAAGGTTGTTCATATCTCTCTTTTACCTAATTGTAGGTGAATAGTTTCAAGAAAATTTGACTATGTACCAGATATGATTATGTTTCTCATAACATTAGCCTTTGAGACCAAATATTCACAATAATATATTGATCACTAAGGAGTGAGAGGTAAAAACACAACATGTCAACTTGTATTTCCATCCTCAAATTGGTCAAACTAGGATAAAAGCTCCTTCAACTGATAAAATTGTCTAAAACTAGCCACGAAGCTTACACCAATAAAATGGAGTGTTTGTGCCTTTAAACTCACCTATAAAAATTAAAAATGACTAGAAACCATGATATAATTATTTCCTCATCTTCTAAAAACACTTTCATCAATTGGTCTGTATGGACTTGAGTAAATAGAAGCAAAACCTATAGGGTGTGGGGATAAACATGCAAAAAGGAATAGTCAACTTCTAAATAATGGTTCATAATATATCTACACAAAACCTTGAAATCATTTAATTAATATTAATTATACCAAGTGTAATAACATCCCATAAGATCATTTTACTTGACTCATCCTCTGTTATCCATACTAGACCAAAACTGGTTGGTCATTTCTACATGCCTAGTGGAGTGATTAAGAAGTGAAATAGTTTTAAGCCATTTTTGGGACTTATAAAGTTGATAAATCATAAGGATGATTTTATATAAGTTTAATATTAATTTTATGAGTTTTCCACACATGACACACTTCTGTAGAAGCTGTATAACATCCAAAACTTCCTCTTTTCTAACTAGTTTCTTGATCTGACTTAGGAACATGCACATTTTCAGTTAGATACTACTAAATATGATAGTAATATAACATATATAACTTTTAAAGGCATATTGAAACACTTTTATACCAAGGGAAACCATAAAAACCTTATTAATGGCTCAAATATGACCCTAAGTGACTAGAAATGACATAAGGGGCTAAAATTGATGTAATCAAGGTAATGACATATTAAATTATTTTTATAGGACTAATATACACCATAGGATACCCTAATAATCCCATATACAATACCAGTATAGGGGGTTGACCTATTTTGACTTGTAGTCAAAATAACCAATATTCTTGGTGATTTCCTAGGGGTGGTATGCTTGTTATGCAAAAGACTGATAGCCTATTCCTATCCATTAAGCTATAAAGTCACCAATGCATATATATGAAATTTAATTTCCATTTCAAAATATACCAAACCATAAGAAACAACACACAACATGAGAGATAAAACAACACACCACATAATTATGCTTTATGAGCACTTATGGAACACACATACACAACCCAAACAAACTAGCTCAAAAGCAAACTAAATTAAATGAAACTCTTCCTCCTAGATAAAATGTGTGTTTGAGACCTTTCTTATTATATGGAATTAAGGAGTGAATGAGGTTTGTTTCTTCTTACGCCTTGGCACTTGTGTCTTCAACTCCTTCATGATGTTTGCCAACCTAATTGGCATGATGTTAAATGAAATCCAAGAAGATACAAGTATATTATTTATGGAGGTGAACTCCTCTTGAATTTAAATAACGTCAACCTTATCATAATATTCCTCAAATTTAACCTTCAATGGTGGTTTAACAAGGAATACCTCCTTGACTTCCATGGTGTTTTTAATAAGGTTAGGTTTCTTTTTAGCTATAAGTTCCTCAAGCTCATCAAGAAGCTTTGCATAGTCCACCCAATCTTGGTCATTATCTTCCATGAAAATATCTTGATCTATCTTCCCATGTACTTGACCCTCAACTTGGAAAAACTCTTCAATATCTTTAAAAAGCTTCATTTATTGTTTCCAATCATCCGTTCTCTCCTTATCTTTGAAAACCACTACCTCTTCAACTTTATCTTCTTGATGTATGAAGTCATCAAGCATATCTTCATTATGCTCCAATACATCTGAGGTTGGTTCAATATCAATTTGAAGTGTTGAATTATGCTCAAACATAAGCACATCTGACTTGACTTCATTAGGTTCCTCCTTGGTTGTAGACTTCATGACAATGATTTGAGGTTGATCCTCATGTTCTTACTCACTTAGACATTCTCTTTCATGTTTAATATGTTCATCAATCACCTTATCATTAGATTCACACTTATTTTTAGAATAATTTGACTCACTTAGTTGATTAAACTCCTTATTATAGCATGAAACTTTTGTCATAGTCTTCCTCCTTATGACTATCATGTTCAAGGGTTGTTTCATCATGGACACCAATTAACTGACCAAATATATAATCTTTCTAAACACTTCTCCTTTCATACCTTGACCAAATTCTACATGGACAATAGCAATAGGACCTTCAACATATTTCTTCTTACTCAAGAAGATGGAGTTGTACTTATGTTCACTAAGAGGAATCCCTATTGTAATTTCCTTTTCATAGTCACTTGAAGCATCCTCTTGATTAACTATAGCTTAAGCTTGTTCTTCTTCACTTTTTTCCCAAAAAAGGGTTCTCCTTAAAGCATGGATGAGGTGTGAGGGCGATGGGTAGGCTCATGAGATGGAGAGGGGGAGTGAGATGTGATGGAGGGATTGTGAATGGACTTGGGAAAAAGGACTTCTTGAGTGAGCTCATAGGGGAATGACAAGTTAGGTTATTTAAAAGGAAATACACCTACTTCAACAAAGGTTTCACTTTGGTCATAACCTCCTTGAGGCTTCTCAATAGCTATAGGCTCACTTTTAAGCTCTTTGTCTTCCTGCATCCTTATCCTATCTATTGAGCATTAGAAACATTTATTTGTCAAGTATAACTAATCCTTGATATGACTATGAATTTCCTCTTTAAACACATTCCACATACCCATACACCCTTAAACAACACCTCTTAACCATTCCATTAGATGGTTATGGAGCACATCAAACTCATCATCCCATGTTCCCATCCATTTTTCATTATCTATTAGACTTGGTATGAGTGCTAATAAATTTTTGATATGAGATGGGGTTGATGGAAGAGGAGTAATGTGATAGTGGGGATTATGATGGGCTTACATTTTTAGTACTAGGATTTCATATTTTATCTATTAGTATATTGATGTACAATCAATGGGAACATATGATTCTTCAAGATAGGACTGATAAGAATCCTCTTAAGGTTGATAGGTATCATGGTATGCTTGGTAGGGGTCATATTTGGATTGATAGGAAGGCACATTTTGATAGGCTTATTCAAAAAAAAAAATCCCATATGGAGAAGGAAATAGAGGGCCATATGGCTACCATGGCTCATAGGATTAATAAAAATTTATGATAGGGTTGTTGAGGGGTGTAACATGGGTCATAACAAGGCTCATAGGGAGATGCCTAGTGGGGATTATCATCAAATTTATTCATATCAACCTCATGGGTCAAATGAAATAAAAGAATTGATCAAAACCTTCAACAAAAGATACCACAATTACTCACAACTAGAAGATTTCATTCAGAGTCACTATTGGTGTTATCTTGTTTGCTTCCAAAAGTTGATTAGAAGAAAGACACACCAATAATATTTCCACTCTCTTGGACCTTGATTCCACCAAGCATGCCAAAACTATTGTCTCCAAATATTTCACCCTAGAGGAGGTTTTGTAATCTTACTATAAGATTTAGGAAACATTAGAATACCTCTAGGCATATGGGTTGCCTATAGTAGAGGTAGACCTCTAAGTTAAGGGCTAGCTCCTTAGATTCACCTTTAAGTGCTTATCACATACACTAACTAATTACTTATGGGAAAAGAGGTAGAAGTATGAATAAAAGTAAATTATTCTAAGTGGGTGATACACTATGAGGATTTACACAATGCTATCATACTTATTGCACTAAGAAATAAGACCTACAGTAATAGCTTCAAAGTCCTAGAATACTCTAACATTAGTATTTCAATATGGAGGTGATATGCATGAAGACTATCCAAAGTAAGTGAACCATAGATTATTTGTAGACACTAAGGCTACTTGTACACTTGAAAATAGACCCATACACTTGACAAAACTTCATATTACCTACTAGAGTGAAACAATTTGCATCAAACATGGAAGGATTAAGAGAAAATAAGGATAAATGAACAATAATTGGTTATTCACTTTATATCTATTCACACACTTTGACAACATGATATATGAAATCAAAACTAGATTGTATTCAGTGTTTAAAGGCAAATTATAACATCAAACCATTAGGGCTTCACCATACATGGTGTGGAATTAGTATACAGGATCCAAAATGGTTAGTACTTATAGAATGTGACAGAGGAGAGAGAAAAATGAAGCTCAAGAGTCAAAAGAATAGGTGTCAAGATGAGAGAGAGAGAGAGAGAGAGAGGGAGAGTTATGTTTTTAGATAATGGATTATGAAATAGAACATGAAAGGTCTATTTGGACAAATATCCCTCATAAGCATCAAACTCCCCAAATTGGTGTAAAGGTATCTTAGGTGGCCTTTTGAAATTATCTTCATCATTCGACCTTATTGAGTGCTCCAAAGTAGACTATGAACATATGACATAATTTCACTATGAAGGGGGGGTTAAAAATAGGATCCAACATGTATTAGATGTTGTATACAATTAGAAATGCATCATTTCTATAAATTCATCCTAACTTGGAGAAGATAGAGCATACCTACACTTTTGATTAGGAATACATTTGTTAATTAGGAGCATGACCAATATGGGGATCCACAAGACCCAATTAAGGGATCATTTATCACAATACACCATGCTAAGGATGGTTTCAAATACTCTAGTCTAACATAATCATGCAATAACCTTAAGGAGGTCTTAGGTTTTGATATTTCACTTATGCTAATAATAAAGCTTGTGGCACAAAGTGCAGGTTAAAAACAATAAAATTAAACATACATAAAAGACATATACTCATTTCAATGTATATAGAATACTAATGCATGAAAGAGAAGAACAAATTAATATATATCTATTCTTATAATTGAGAAATAAAGTTAGGAATACTTACCTTTGAAGATGAACCCATTGAGCCTCATTCTCTCCCTTGACCAAGGTGCTTTGTAAGAGGTTATTATGGTATGTAAGGATGACAAAGACAAATCAGCTTTAGGCTACACAACCTATCAATACATCTAAAATACTTATCCATAAGACAAGATCTGTATTTCTAAATAAATTATGAAACCCTAAACTTTATTCCTCAAGTAGAATGGTAAATAAGTAGATGTTCATTCACTCCTATTCCTTCTTTTGCTTCTCTATAATAAATGATGGAAATGAACTTGTATTTATAGGTGGAGTTAATCCTAAACCCTTTCAAAAATATTGGCTAATAGGGTCAACCCAATCAACCTAGCACGGTTTTAAAATAATAATTTACTAGGTCATGAGCTAGGTCAGCCAAAGGTCAACTAGTTCTTAAGTGAAAAATACCGTAAAACTATACAGGGTTAACCCAGTCGACCCAATATAACCAACTGACAAAATGGGATTTAGGTGAGGAATAGAAGGATTAAATGTAGTGAATTCATATAATGGGTATAATAGAGAAGAACAAGCTTAGGGTTAATGGTTTTAGGAGATAAGTTTGTAGATAACAAGTGGTAAAAGGGATAACAATTTTATAAAGCACCAATAATCTCCCCACCCCCTTTTTCAATGCACCCCTTAAGGCATGCACTTAGATAGATTGAGAATCGATGGGTTCTTGTAAGATATAAAGTGTTATTAATTGATAAAAGTTTGAAAATATTATGTTTATACATATGCCCCACTCGAATCTCATCACATGTCATGTGAGTGCAACATGGGATGGTGCTTTGAGAAATAGAACATGATAACACATAATGTTGATGCTAAGTAAGATTTAGTAAGCATTACATAAGATATATGAAAGGACACAATTAAAAAACACATACCTTTACTTACTTTAGTGTTGTAGATAAAGAAGTAGATTGGAAGGAAAGTGAAGGTGTCCAAATGTGAAGAACATTTAGGCAAACCTATAGAAGTCAGTGGAAAAAATAGCCAAAAATCAAAAAAAATAGAGGATAGGCATATGATAGTGTAAAATATTCTCTACATCATCATGATTTTAGAACATTTTATGATTTGAAAAATGGATGAGTAGAAATAAAGATAGAGGCAAAATAAGGATTCTAGCAGAAAATAATTGAAAGATTTAGATTTTGAAAAGTGATTTCAAATAGGGTCAAAGGGAAGTCATTTGGTATTTTTGACTTGTGAAGGAGATAAAAAGAGCTCTGAGAGACCCAATGATCTAGGATGGTGAGAAGATGACATGCTAGGTGAGAGGGACCCCCATAGGTAGTAGTGAGTGTAGAATAGGTAAGTAGCTAATAATTTCAAGCCAATTTTTTAGTATTTTAGTGATTTTAAGTGATTTTTTAGAAATTTTTAATTTAAATCATTTTTAGACATCAAAATGAACCTAAAATAGAGGCTAAGGGTAGGAAAAACTATTTAGGGAAATGGGTTTGAAGGGTTTGGGGAAATAATTTTCAAAAGGTGTTTATTTCATAAAATGTAAGGGGTTAATAGGAAAAAAGAATTGGGCCAACCTAGTTGACCTAGTAGACTAAAATTTGGCAAAATCCACACTACCGATCGAATAGGTATGTGTTGACCCTATACATTTTATACACTATTGATCTAGTATAGTTTGATAACTGAGTAAAAAAGTCTAGTATGACAATGTAGTACTAGGGGGAGGAAAATAAGAGGGCTGATTGAGATTTTTAAGTCAACCAAGTCAAAAATAGGGAAATTTTGGTCAAACTAGATTGACCAAAGAACTAGATTAGTATAAAAAATGCAGGTAAGTGGTTGAAAGAGTGCTAGAATGACCATAAAATGACCAATTAATGGCTAAAATGGGTGAGCAAGCTAAAAATAGGTTTAAATGAATGAATTAAAGTGGTTTAGGCTTATTTTTAATAAAAAATGTGAAAAAAATGCATTTTGACTATACATGACATGGAGGATCTCATACATCTTTTGTTATTTATTAATTGCAGGGCAATCAAGATTTTAGTGTTTGGTAGATACATCATGGCTATCAGATCTATTAGAGCACCTGTCAATAGAGGATAGGGTGAGACTAATCTCTATATGCCTAGGAGGTATAAAAATGATGTGTAGGATACCCCTGAGCTCAAATCTATTAGTCATATTCTTGGGATGTTAGGAATGATTGACTAACACTTTTAGGTGGGAGGTGGAGGGGGATATGATAGAGGTGGTAATCACCTTGGAGGATGTACATACCATCCTAGGATTGTTGATATTAGGGACACTTGTGACTACTGGGATACCTGATAGTGAGAAGGAGAGGAGAGCCTTAGTCATATGGGTTACAAGCTCAGAGAGGACATACTCAGGCTGGAGGGTGAGCATATTTGATGTGTATACCTATAGGTTTTAGATATTCAAAAGGATATGATAAGACTTATGATATCATGAGTTTTGCATCACAATTTGGATGGCAAGGTACCACTCTTTGTGATAACATTAAGCTAAATGATATTGGAGGAGAGGGTGTTATATGACCTAGGATCTATCATTTGGGTATAACTCATGCATAACATGTATGGAATATTATCTAGAGGGTATAATTCTATTGGACTAATCATATCATTGATGGCATCGATCTATGAGAGGTTCCCCATGTGTTGACCAATTAGATTTCCCCATATATTGACCAGTTAGGTTTCCCCATGTGGTTGATGATAGGTCACCTTAGGTATAGAAATGGAGCTAGGACTAGGTAGCATGGGTTGTACCCCAAATGATAGGGTTATAAATAATGAGATGAGTGAATATATTATGGCAACCATATGGTCACATCACTATGATATGGCCTAGTTGGGAGATAGTAACACCAGCTTTGGCATGAACATAGGTGATAGGGCACTACACATTGTGGATAGAACCACATCTGGTGGCACGAGTACTAGGGAATATGGGCTTGCCTCACCCAATGGCACTGATAGTGGTTCCCACATTTTGGGCTTAACATGTGAGAGAGCTATGGGGGAGAGGAGGACTAGGGCCACTAGTGGTGAGGTTGATGCTTAATTCATGACATGAGAGACCATGTACTAGTTAAGCATGATAGGTAGAAAATCAAGAGATGAATTCAGATGTAGGAATCCTAAAGGTACCATCACCAAATCTACAGTAAGATGGGAAATGACCATTAGGTACATGGCACCAATGGAAGTAGTAAGAGAGAGTAAAGACTATTACCATCCCAAATGATCTAATAGGTAAGCCAAAACAAAGTTGGATGATAGAGAGGTCACTTAGGCTTAGCCTAAAATGAGCATGAGTGGCATCCACAATATTTTTATTTAGGAGATGATTGACAGAGGAGGTTATTGGTGGTTGTGTTAATGGGGAGACTATGCTCAGTGGTCATGTAGAGGGTGCGATCAGGGTAGATGACACAAAGATAGGTAATATAAGATGGACTTTGAAATATACTAGAGATAGATATATTTTGAAATATAATAGTGATTTAATATCTATTTGGTGTGACTTTTTTAGGTATGGTAGGAGATGAGGAGATCAAATGGGGGTCCCTGGTAAGGGGAACACTCTGTGATGTCTTAGATGAGGTATTAATGTTGTACAACCCCACTAAACTAGAAGATACCAAGGTACCATCTACCCCAACTCAAGTGAGTTGGTTCAAACTATTTGGAAAGGTTGTGAGGCAACTATGAGTGTACAGAGAGGGGATGCAACCACCAGTAGAGGTGGGAGCAAGAGAGACATGAACATGGTAGGCCCTGGCTAAGGACAGAGATGCACATCTAGCCATAGTGACATAGATGACACATGTGCATGCCCAAGAGAGGGTGACACATGTAGTAACCATGACCCATATGTCATAGGTACAAAAGTAAGAGAGAGAAACACATCAGTGACCCCAGCCTAGTTGGCACAAGTACAGGCTCAGGTAGCTCATTTATAGTGGTAGGTATCAAGATTGAGATCTTAGACAACCTCTTTACAATGTTTTATTTGAAGGAGTTAGACTAGGTAGGATGGGGCCTAGCCATAGAGCTAGAGCATTGTATATGGTTGTATTATTGTATCAAAACTCATGATATATATATATGGCTTATTTTGGCATTTAGATGTTGATTGTTTATGTTGTCATTATGGTTGTGGTTGTTAATGCTTGGATATATTTCTTTCTAGCACATGTATTTAGATTTTGTTGTATATGTTAAAATAAATAATGAGTTGTGGTTTATTTTATAGCATTATGTAGGACACATGCATGGTTAAAAAGAAACAGGCAAAAAGGACTTGGTAAAATATAAAAAATAAAAAATGTACTACACACTATTTCAAGTTGGCAAATTTGTAATAACAATAAAATTACTAAGTATAAAAAACCAAAAGATGGAAAAACAAGATGGTAAAAAAATTGTTTTCAAACCAAAAAAAATAATGGCACCAAATTAAAACATGTAAAATCACACTAAATCATGTTAGGAAGTATGAAAAGAATTTAATAAAATGTAAGATCCTATAAAAGGAGAAATGGTATAAAAACAAATCAATTAAGTCAATCAATCATACTAAATCACATTGCGAAATATATGAGAAAAAAATTGGCAAAAATTGAGTCTTAAATTTATCACACTGATTCAAGCTGGGAAGTATGAAAAATTCAAGAAATGGTTGGATTATTACATGCAATCAAAAAATAAGAAGATAAAAGTGAAATAGAAAATAATTAAGCATAAAACATATTAAATCAAGTTGGGAAGCATGTCTATGATGTGTAACTTCATAATCAATCACATCTTATCTCATATTTGACACATGTAATTTTGATTATGACTTGGATTATGATAAAATTTTAGGAGGAATACCGAGTCCTATCTATAGTCTTACATTTCAACTTACAAAGGGAAAACCAATGAGGTGGAATAAATGTTAAAATTGGGGTAACAAAGGATGTGGGTAATAGGAAGGTGAGATTGTGGTAATTTGTGAGGAAGGTCTGGTCCTATCCATGGTCTTATAATACAACTCACAAATGGAATCCCAAGGGGAGTGATCAGTGAAAAAAATAATATTTCTCAAGAGGAAATATGAGAAATATAGGGAGTGAAAAAAATAATGTAAAAATCATGATTTAGGAATCTTATGAGAAGACTTTAGGAGACAGGAGGCATACTAAGGACATGAGGAGACACTAAGTGACTAGTGATAATCAATATACAAAGGAAACCTATTCACTATAGACATAAAGCTTTATAGGAAAATAAGCATGCTACTAAGATCAACTCATGAAGGTATATTGGTACAAGAAAAGAAATATTGACCTACCTACCCATGATATGTTCCCCATTCTTCAAGACTCCTTATAGAGCCATCAGTCTACTATGGAGATTGGGTACTTGTGTGAGAAATTAGGTAGCACTAAAAGATTTTTTAGTCTCCTTTTCTAATTTACTATCCTACCACATCCCAATAGACCTCATCTCTATCGTGAGGCCAAATATGAAGTTTGAACTTAAACTAGAAAAAGGAGATGTGCTTTGAATCACGTCTTTTAGTGTGATTTGACTTTTAAAAATTTTGATATTTTTTTTGCCTTTTATATCATTGCCTTTTGTTAAATGTTTTTAAGGATGTTTAAGATTCCTCTTCCATATAAACTTGGAATGACCAAACATGAGAGATAACTTTATACACACAAATCAATTGTAGGCATAGGCTAAAATAAGCTAAGTAACCAAAGACAAGACTTGACTAGGACACTTAAGCTTAACAATGAACCGACATGTTATCTCAAGTCTCAACCATGTATATGCTTAGTTTGAGAAAAGAGAAGAAAGTGAATAAAGGAGATCTAAAGTGGACTGATGAAAGGAAAATATAATGAGTTTAATTTTTTGATAACTAATCATATGGTAATGAGGGAAAATGATTAAAGGGAATCAAGTTTTTATAACCGAGTCACAATGATAATTATCTATGAAAAATAGAGAAAAGAAAGCAAAAAAATATGAAGAGATAACAAGGGAATTTGAAAGAAATAAAATGGAATAAGGAAAAGTAATTAAATGATAATAAAATACATCTATAAGAAAACATAAATGATAGTATAAGCAATATAAAGTGCAAATGTAAAGAACACCATGTAAGAGAAATAAGGATTTGAAACAATGTCAAATGATATAACAAATAGATAAATATAATATTAGAGAACACATCCAATCTAACTGAAAATGTGAAATCACCATTTATGTGCTCATTAATACTGATAGATTTTCCCACACACATTATCTATAACATCGGATAGATCTCTATGAAACTAGACACGAATTATTGATAATGTCACATCTATCTTCAGTGAAAACTAATAAAATACTTCTCATATAATATCCTTAATATAAAAATTAATAATGCTTAATGGATCATGATAAGAAGTGAAATTAGGAAAGTGATGATCAAGAGAATGTATGGGAGTGGATGTTATGGGAGATGTAACCAGCATTTATGGGGAAGGATCCACAGGTGAGGGACTCATGTGGAGAAGGATCCACAAGTGAGGGAAGGTCCATGGGTGAAGGATTCATGGGTGGAGGAACAAAAGGAAATGAAGGTACCATAGGAGGGGATGAAACTATAGGATATGGAACCATGGGAGATGAAAGAGGAGTCTTCTTGCAGGAATGACCTATGGGAGGAATGGTAGAAGGGGTAGGAATAACTATAAGATGATTCTTAAGGTGTTACTAAAGGATGCAAAAATGATTGATGTGATGGGTGCCACATTGGTGCCAAAGACAATACACATCTCCATGTTTAGACATATATTTAGATAGTACCTTTAGTAGAGGTATGGTTTTATCTAAAGACTACAAGGTAGAAGGATGCAAAGTATCAATATATAGTCACAACTTGTGATAATGGGTGGATGAATGATTATCTATTCTATGGAAATAATAGATATGAGTATGAGTATATTTAGTATAAATAATCACATGAGGAGGTGTAATATGAGTGGAAGAAGCTGGAGAAGACTCATTAGCCCATTTAGTGGGAAATTAATCCATCTAAGTTAAAGGAAGAAAGCCATCACTAAGATAAGATGAAGGTGGGGAAATAATGGGACTTATCTCAATGGAAGGAACAATGGGATCAAAAGTAAGGATAGCTTGAGATAAAGTGGGAGCATTAATGGTCTCCAAAGTGGGCTCTAAGGAACAATGGGATCAAAAGTAAGGATAGCTTGAGATAAAGTGGGAGCATTAATGGTCTCCAAAGTGGGCTCTAATAAGGAAAGGGTGGGGTTTATAGAAGGCCTAATAAGGGTCATATGCATCTTAGGGATAAGCAGGCTATAATGGTCAGGGTACATAATAAAACAGTAAGGCCCAGTCATAGCACAATCCATGAGCATACTCCTATGAGGCTTTTTAGAAATTGGAGGTGTTAGTACCATATATACCCTATGATAAAGAGTAAAAATACTAAACTTAGGAATTATAACTGATGGAATATGGGAAGATACATGAAAATACTTAAGCAAAGAGGAACGATAATAGATAATCTTAGCATCACAGACTTGAATAAGACCACCTAAAAGGGATCATCTAAGGTATAACCATCATCTTAGTTAGGTGTGTGAAGATCAATGATGTAGGTAGGGATGACTTTATTATCTGATGAAGTATGATAAATAGAATTTCAAGTCTTAGTCAAGATAATGAGAATGTCATCACAAGGTGGTTTTTGAGAATGAGGCTATAGAGACGTAGGAAGCTAAGAAATGAGATGAGGTGAGAGGTCAAAAAAATTTATCTTTAAGTTAATCTCATCATGCTCATCATCATCAAATTTTAAGAGCTTAGGAGGAATATTCCAAATGAGCTTGGGATGTTCGTTGTAACCTCAATTTAAATTAATAAGAAAGTTGAAGTGTTGAGACTCATGAAATGGAATACTAGGCAATGGTTCAAGATTAAGAATACTGAAGACACCATGGTCTTGAAATTGTTTTAAATTATAAGGGTAGGTGTCACCTAAAATCATATAGATGGCTCCATTGTGAGGGAATTTAATATATCGGCTGGTGGAAGAAGCCATGACTCTCATACGTGACTCCATGGCCTACCAAGCAAGAAATATCATCACCTTCACATGAATGGTGATAGGTGGGATGGTAATGGGAAGCCACACACAACCTAAATGAGTCATTTTCCTTCTATCATATCCTTGGCATGTGTTATGTGTGTACTTGACATTGCTTTCATAATATTCAAGGGTTTTGATAAAATTGAGAGAGGCAACATAGATGCTAGAACC
Organism: Torreya grandis; assembly: GCA_037957365.1. Lineage (NCBI taxonomy): Eukaryota > Viridiplantae > Streptophyta > Pinopsida > Cupressales > Taxaceae > Torreya > Torreya grandis. The sequence goes on from JARHVA010000827.1 coordinate 924,985, forward strand.
CTCATCAATAAATGCATGTTTGAATTGGATATTGCCTATTTTGACACTAATGAATATAGGATGATTATCCACATGAATCATAATATCATCAGGAATCATAGAAGTAATGGGAAATTTTAAGGAAAGAAAAGTGTCTAGTGTTTCATCAACATGGATGAACATAACTTCACATTATTTCAATATGCTATCCTCAAATCTAGATAAGGTTGCTTCACATCCTACTAAAGGAGGATGAGGGATGTTAATTTAAAATAATATTTGAATTAGATGATTTATATTATGTGGATAAGTCCTCATAATCTCAAGGAATGGGATTTGGGATGGGAGACTAGTGATTTCCATAATGGGATCCCATTCATCATAACCCATAAGAAGATTGTTAGAAATAAGTGCATAGTGATTAATGAGGTCCTCTAAAGGAGGAACCAGAGTGAATTTGAATTTATGTTGATAAGAAGGAGAATGTTTAGGACAAGGTTTTAATTATGTTGTGAAGATGAAGTATTTGGTTCAAGTTGGTGTTGAGAATTGGTAGAATAAGTGTTAACAAAAGCTTGATTATCATTGGTGTTAGGTAAAGAAGATGGAGGAAGGGTAGAAATAGAATGGTAAGTGTTATCCAAGGGAGGAGTGGGAAGTGTTTCATCAAAAATTATAAGCTCATATTTCCCTAACTCATTTAAGTTAGAGAAGAATCTTGGATAACACGAAATGTGCAAGATAATGGAGGAGTGTAGATAGGTTAAGGGTCAATGAAATCAACAACCCTTCACATATTAGTCATGTTAACCACATTCTCTTCAAAATTGGGTTCAACAAGACACTCAACATTTTTGGTGGAAGGGGTGGGCTTATCTTGGTTGTTTTGATTAAGTTGGTGAATATGAAGAGGGTCTTTATAAATAGACAAATGAGCATTGGCTTGATTTAAGGCTTGATATTTATAATGTGTTTCATGAGCCTTAAAATCAATGTCATAAGCTTGTTGATGATTTCAAATGATAGATTCATGATCAAAATTATGACCAAGAATAAAATCCATAGTTAAATTACAAAGTTAACTTATCTCATAAGAATGACCACAACTAGCATGAAACTAACAAAACTTGTTAGGATCATACTAAGATTTCATAGGACAAGTGGGATCAACATCTCATGGTAGAGGCCTAGGTATATGCTTAAGTAATTTAGTTGAGGACAAAGGTTTGTGAACATTAATGGTATTAGGTGAAGATAAATGAGGATTAGTATATTATTGAGAAGGGGAATCTAATTCCAAAAATTTGTTAGGAACAACATCTTGAATAGTGTGGATGGTTTCATAAGAGTCCATGACACCATCATTGGTAGCATTATGATTTTTATTCTTGAGTAAAATATGAGGACCCATAGAAGGTTGGGGTGGATCAAATTGATGCATAAGGAAATATTGACATTTGACTTGGTCAATAGCCTTTTCCAAAGTGCATGGAGAGATAGTACAAACCTGATATTATAACTTGGGAAAAAAAGCATTAGTGAAGAGATGGAAAAGGCTATCATTGGCCATGTTATGTTCACACTTATTTGACAAAGTTTTCCACCTTTTAACAAAAGATTTGGTAGTTTCATTTTCAATTTGTTTATAATTTATGAAATGGGCCAAAGTGTTTTTGGGAAGATCACTAGTTTGGAACTCTTGAACTAAAGCATTCACTAAATCTTCCAAACTATCAATAGAATGGGTTCTACGTTGGTTGTAATAATCTAAGGCATCACTTGTAAGAGTTTTGTCTAAGATATTGGTAGTGACAAAGGTGTTCAATTTAACCCAATCCTTATAAATATTTCCAAATGTTTTGAGATGAAGGGTAAGATCAATTGATTTGTTATAATAAATGGTAGGGGTGATACATATTATATTAATATTAGAAATTTGAGTGGTAAGAGGTTCCTTTTTAAGATGCTTAATGGTTTTGTTTACCAAACAAGGTTGAGGAATGAGATTGCCTTGAGAATATTGAAGAGGAGGAGGGAGAACATTTTGATTATGCATGCCCCAATTCATTGGTTGAAGATGAGACTGAAGATGGAGGAGGTGATTTTGCATTCTCATCATTTGATTTGTATTATGATCTTGAAAGATATTCATTTGATTGAATGTTTTTAATAAGATTTGGTGGGTTTGATTGGAATTTTTATCATTATTGGAAGCATTAGATTTGGTATTAGTGATGTGGGTACCACTATTGGTGTTGGTAGGATCTTGAGAGGAACTATGAGAATGTGAAGCACTAATTACAAAATTTTATTATGAAGAAAAAGATGGAATAGTGAAGGGATGAGAAAAATAAGTATTAGAAGCATGAGTACCTTGGGTAGCAAAGGATGCACTAATAGAAGGATTAAGGATAATGGATATTATGAGAGGCCCACTAGATGTAGAAACTGTCATGTTAGTGGATATACTAGGCATGGAGGTGGAAGAAGTTAAAAATAAGAGTTCATGATATGAGAAGGGGTCATAATCAAGGGAAGGGGTTGAGAATCAAAGAAAGGAGTACCTCCAAATAAATCTGAGAATGTAGGAGTAGGTGAATGAGACTCTTCAACTTGACCACTAATCATGAGGTGGTAAATGGTAAAGGGATATTTTCCTTGATGTTGAGGAAATTTGGAGATAAAGAATAGTATTTCAAGGGTATACTCTAATTTGGGTTGATCTTCAATAGAGAAGAAAGGATTATGATATGAATAGTTATGAGAAGGGGTCCCATGGTTCATTGTATGAGTGACTATATGAACATTGCTCTCATCTAAGAAAGGAGGCCTACTCTGCATATGGGAGACCCTATGAGGATTGGTAAAACTCATCATGTCTATTGAATTTAACTCAATATTCTCTTCAAATAGAAATTTCATGATGAAGGAGAAATACTAAAACATGCAAGAGAGATGAGAAATCAAGGAGATAAGAAGTGATATAAATAGTATAGGGTTGATTGGGTTGACTAAACATAGGGAATAGGGCCTAAAAATAGTACAAGGTTGACCTAGCATAGAAAATAGAGGTTAAAAAGTGTACAAGATTGATTGGGTTGATTTAGTACAAAAAAAAGGGAAATTAGATAGCCTATAATAGACTATGTCGACTAAAATGACCATATATTGAAACAAGAATAAGTTTTCAAGTATTTAGAAAAGAAAGAATTGAAACAAAACAATTAATCAATTGGATCAATGAGGTTGATCTAGTTCAAGCACATAACACAAAACCTTGCACCAATGTTGGCTAATGCAAGGTTTTACAATGTAACATACAATTGAGTAAAGAGCAAACAATCAACTTGGAAAGTAAAAGCTAACTAAGTGGTCAACCTGAATGTCATTAGATTATTAGAATATAATTTCAAATGTGATAGGAAGTTAGTTGTAAGAAATTATAAATCAATCTAAGGATAGTTTTAGGAAGTTTGGGCTAAAAGAGATCTATATTGGCAATAGTACAAGCTTAGTATTGGGGCCTACCCCCTCAATTCATACACTGCAGCAATAAGGGTGTCAAGTGCTTATCCATAATTTACCATTAACCACATGTTTATACTTGGCCATAAAACCAATTTGAATTCCCCCTTGGTGATAAAATCCAAGTAGGTTTGCCTTGGGTAGATAATTATTAAAATGCTTGTTTAAGATTTTATGATTTGGTCATATGTGCATAAAATAGAAAATAGTGAAACTAAATGATATTTTGAAAACTACCTAATTAGACTAGGTGATCTAATCTAAGCATGTAAGTAAAAAAATGAAAGTGTGAGATAATTACTAGTATAAGGGTTAATTCTAACTTTAAAACATGGTATAGTGTCGATGCAATCGATAGTGTATGCATAAAATATAGAACAAGGTTGATAATGTCACCTCTGTATTGTGGAAGCAAAAGGTCTAAAAATGAATAGGGTTGATAGGGTCGAACTAGTTATCTAGACAACACACAGGATATAGAACTAGGTTGATAGAGTTGATCTAGTTGATTGTACAGGGGCAGTTTTAAATACAACAAACTATGAAAAGAAAGACTATAAGGAAATAGAGAGGATAGAAAGGAACCTTCGTGGGTTTGAAGATGTAGATAAGTGAGATTACTATCAAATAAGCTTTCTAAATTCTTGAAAATATTGATAATAGGGTTAACTAGGTCAACCAAGCTTTGCAAAATCCTATTACTGAGTGCCTTAAATGTACAAGGTCAACTAGGTCAACCTAGTAGTCTAAATTAGATGCCTAAAAATGTACAAGGTTGACTAGGTTGACCTAGTAGTCTGAATTTGATGTCTGAAAGTCTAAAAAACTATACTAGGCTGATTGGGTCGATCTAGTAGCCTGTACCTAAAAAAGAACCTGCACAAAAAGAATAGAATCATTTGGATGTACCTGTGTGTTAAACCTATGCATAGAAGTTAGAACTATGTTGATACAATCGACCCAATATTGTAAATATATGATAAAAATAATGAAAAATAAGTGAACAAAAATCTTACAAGGGTTAGTTCATGTTGAATTCACTAGAATGTATGAAATCAATAAGGCATCATGTCTATAAATAAATCCTAACTCATAGACGATAGAGCTTACCTACACTTTTGATTGGGAATACATTTGTTAAGTAGGAGCATGACCAATATAGGGATCTGCTAGACCTGATAAGGGGATAATTTATCATAATACACCATGTTAATGAGGGTTCCAAAGCCACCAGTCTAACACAATCATGTAATAACCCTAAAGGGGTCATAGGTTTTGATATTTCACTTATGCTAATAACAAGAAAATTAAATCTAATCTAGTGCTCATCAAATATTTTGGCATAAAGTGGGGGTTATAAATAATAAAATTAAGCATGCATAAAAGACATATACTCACATCAATGTATATAAAATATTAATGCATGGAAGAGAAGCACAAATGCATATCTATCTACTATTACAAAGGAGAAATAAAGTTAAGAATACTTACCTTTGAAGATGAACCTATCGATCCTCAATCTCTCCCTTGGTCAAGGTGCTTCACAAGAGGTTGTTGTGGTATGTAAGTATGACAAAGACAAATCAAATCTAGGCTACATAAGCTATCAATGCATCCAAAATACTTATCCATAAGACAAGAAATGTATCTCCAAAGAAACTATGGAACCTTAAGCTTTATTCCTCAAGTATAATGGTAAATAAGCAGATGTTCATTCACTCTTATTCCTTATTTCACTTCTCTATGATAAATGATGAAAATGAACTTGTATTTATAGGCATAGTTGACCCTAAACCCTTCCAAAAATCTTGATCGATAGGGTTGACCTAGTCAACCTAGCATAATTTTGGACAATAATTCACTAGGTCATGAGCTAGGTCGACCAAAGGTCAATTATCTCTTAAGTGAAAAATACCCCAAAACTGTACAGGGTCAACCTAATTGACCTAGTACAGTCAACTGACAAAATGGGATTTAGGTGTGGAATAGGAGGATAAAATGTATAAAATACCTAAAATAGGTATAATAGATAATAACAAACTTAGGGTTAATGGTTTTAAGAGACAAGTGTGTAGATAACAAGTGGAAAAAGGGATAATAATCTTACGAAGCACCAATGGTCTACCCACTCCTTTCCTAGTGCATCCCTTAAGGCATGTACTCAAAGGGATTGAGACTCGATGGCTCCTATAAGAAAAAAGTGTTACTAATTGATAAAAGTTTGAAAATATTATGTTTATTAAAATGTGTCCCTAATCACTAATCTTCTTTTGGACAAGTGTTCTCACTATCTGTAGTCATTATCATCCTTCTTTCATATCTATCTTCACATTTGGCACCAAGATGCCCATTAGTTATTCAATCTAATTCATAAAAGTGGTGTTATGACACCTATATAGAGTATCTTTGCATATTAATTCATTAGGTAGACCTTAAAATGTTTCCCAATTAGACGTATCACCTTCTCACTTGGTGATCACCTTTCATTCACTATGCTAGTTTGGACTGCCTAAAGTAAAAGTACTTCTAGAGGTACTTGTGTGATTTTTGGAGAAATAAATTAATATGAAGAATTAGGTTAGGTCCCAATTGGGATCCCAAAGATTCATTATCCTTTCAAACTCATATGTACCTTAAAAACATCAAAAACTATCAATAAAACTAGTTTTATACCTTGTTCATACAAATAGGATACAATCCAATATGATGGGAAGAAGCCTAGGAAAGTCATCTACAAGTCCCAATAACAACTCATTTGGATGTCTTTTCTTCTTTGCCTTTCCCATCAGGTCATTAGCAAGGGTTTTAGAGCATTTTGAGAAGTTTTGACCCTTAAGGATTGTTCATACAATCCTGACATTCAAACTTCAGACAAATCTTACTCAAAGAATGCTTATAACCCTCTTCAACATATCCCAACTCCTCAAGTCCCCATGCTAAATGTCCATATAGGTATGAGCTTCTAAACTTAGCCTCTTGGGCCCTTCTTTACATTTTGTGCACCCTATGATAGGTTTGAGCTAAATAATGACCAATTTGTGATCTCCCCTATAGACTAAAGTATCCAAACAACCTTATATATTCCCATGAAAGTCATCAAGTATGTTAGAAGACTAAACTAGTTCTAGAAATGGGATTTGGTCCCATTTAGGGCTTTAAGCCTAATCAAGGCCTAGTAGGCTTAGTTTATATATAACTACTAATCACCACCTTTAAGTATTTTTCTACAATTTTGATGATTCCCTTGAGTTTTCTCATGCTCAACTCAGCTCTTCCCACATTTATTTTAAGTTTCAATGCCTCCCAACTCATTTTCTTACCTTCTTGATGACAAACCTGTAGGCTGTGACTCTCTAAGAGTGCCCTCTATCTAAGATAGAATAGAGGGCACCTCCCTTATTATCTAAATTATTTTGAGCATATGAGGGATCAAATAGGTCCTATAGACCCTTTATACAAAATCTTATGTCTAGATAAACCTTTTAGTACCTCCAAACATCACAAAACTCTAAGACATACTCTATGTAACACTGACTATGCAAGATTTGTAGGTATGGCTGTAGATTAAGGCCTAAACTTAGTTTCTACCTTTTTTTCCCTATCCTACACATATCATTATAATGACATCATCATAATTAAGGCATTCAAAACATTTTCAAGCTTATCATCATCCATGTTATCCTCTTCAATCTATCTCTCTACACTTGACTAGGTCTAGCTTGTGGACTACATGAGTGTAATGTTTACTTAGAAAAGGGCATATGCTTGTAGGGTGTCACTATGAGTTATACCTTGTGTCCTAAATAGATTCTCTTTAAGTCATAAATACCATATCATAGTCACTTAGACTTTTTCACCTCATGCATATGCTGACCCAACACTTCAACCAATATGCTCTAGTACACAATCATTCTACCATCAAATTGTAGGTGATCATTCTTAAAACAAGAGACACCTATAGGTTGCATTATAGTTTTTAGACCTTGTGTTACATATCCTAGGGTATCATTTAATTTCTTAGAACTAACTCTAATTAGAAGGTGTTTATGTTTGTAGGTTTCTAATCTCCAAAGTTCATATCATGAGTTTGTAGGTACCTACCGTCAGACTATAGGTGGCCTTTATTAGGGAAAGGGTACACTTGTAGGTGATGATGTAGTTTAAGACCTTGTATATCCACCCTTCTCAATGTTCTTTAGACCAGTAGTGTCCTTATCACTTTAATATGTCATTTACCATGGATATAAGCTTTTATCATTCTACCTTGGACTATGAGGTCATTCAAAACTCAACATAATATAGAGAACATTGACATTCTATAATGAAATAATACATGAATTTAAAATCCTCTTTTAATCACTTTATCATGGTCAATCATCCAACTTATAATGTCAAAATACTACCCTTATGATTGGGTCACCTCAAAGAAACATTTGGACCTTGTCAAACCCCATGCATTTCACCATGAAAGGATGGAAGGAAAGGTAAAAACCTTTTTTAGAGTTTTTAAGGTCTCTTTGGATAAATGTCCCTCAGAAGCAAACAAACTCCCCAAACTTGGCATAAAGATCTTTGAACTAGACTCTTGAAACTACCTTCATCATTTAGCCTTCTTAAGTACTCAAAATAAAACTACAAATAGATGAGATAATTGCACTATGAAGGGGGGGTTATAAATAAGGTATAGCATGCATTGGATGTGTCCCTAATCATTGATCTTCTTTAGGACAAGTGTTCTCACTATCTATAATCACTATCATCCTTCTTTCAAACCCATCCTCACATTTGGCACCAAGATGCTCATCATCTATTCAATAAAATTCATGCAAGTGGTGTTATGACACCTCTAGAGAGTCTCTTTTCATCGCAATTCATCGATAAAACCTTAAAATGTCTCCCAATTAGACTCATCACCTTCTCACTTGGTGATCACCTTCCATTCACTATGCCAGTTTGGACTGCCTAAAGTGAAGGTGCTTGTAAAGGTACTTGTGTGATTTTATGGAGAAATAAATGAATATGAAGAGTTAAGTTAGGTCCCACTTAGTATCCTAAAGTGATATTCATCCTTTTAAACTACTCTATACTTGTAAAACATCAAAAAATGTTAATAAAACAAGTTTTATACCATGTCTATATAGATAGGGTACAATCCAACCTGATGAGAAGCCTGGGGAAGTCCTTTACAAGTCCCAATCACTTTCCTAGTCATACCAACTCATTTTGATGCCTTTTCTTCTTTGTATTTCCCATCAGGTCATTAGCAAGGGTTTTAGAGTGTTTTGAGAAGTTTTGAACCTTAAGGATTATTCATATAAAATTACATTCAAACTTTAGATAAATCTTAATAGAAGCATGCTTAGGACCCTATTCAACATCTCCCAACTCCTTAGGTCCCCATGCAAAACATCCATACATGTATGAGCTTATAAACTTAGCCTCTTGAGCCCTTATGTTTTATGCACCCTATGACAGGTTTGAGCCAAATAATGACCAATTTGTGATCTCCCCTACAAAATAAAGGATCCAAACAACCTTATATCTTCCTATGAAAGTCATAAAGTATGTTGGAAGACTCATCTAGTTCTATAAATGGTATTGGGCCCCCTTTAGGGCTTTAGGTCTAATTAAGGCCTAGTAGGCTTAGTCTATATATAGCTACTCATCACAACCTCTAAGTATTTTTTTATGACTTTGATAAGTCCCCTATATTCTCTCATGCTTAACTCATCTCTCCCACCTTTATTTCAAGGTTTCAACACCTCCCAACTCACTTTCTTACCTTCTTGATGACAAACCTATAAGGTGTGACTCTTTGGGAGTGCCCTTTATCCGAGACAAAACAAAGGGTATCTCCCCTATTATTTTAGTCATTTTGATCATATTAAGGGATAAAATAGTTCTTAGAACCCTATGTACAAAATATTAGGTCTATATCATCCTTTTATCACCTCTAAACCTTAGAAAACTCCAAGATAGACTCTATGTAACACTAACTATGCATAATTTGTAAGTATGGTTGTAGGTTAAGGCTTGAGCTTAGTTTGTAACTTATTTCCCTATCATAAACATATCATGAGAATGAAATTATATTAATTTAGGCATTTAAAAAAAAATCAATCTCATCATCGTCCATTCTAGCCTCTTCAATCTATCTCTCTACACTTGACTAGGTCTGGCTTGTGGACTATGTGACTGTATTTTCTACTCTAAAAAAGGGCATGTTAAGGTGTGGAGCTAAAATTTTGCAGACACAAGAGAGAATGCTGAAGAACCAGAGGAACTGGCATCGGTAGCATGACCGACGTCGGTCACAGACAGTGGAGAAGGAAACTGGTGATGGCAGAGAGTCGATCGACGTCGGCAGCACCAGACAAGCAGGGACCAGCGTCAGTCGCCTGTGCGGTCTAGAACTGTTCATTGCACAAACAGTTAGTTAGTTGAACCGAGTGTTTGCATGCTAAGGGGCTAATTTAAATTGCAAGCTGTGTGTCTAATTTTAGTAGTTAGATTTCTATTTTTGTAACCATGGGATTCTATTTAAGGACCCATGAGGCATGTATTGTATTTATTCTAAGGCAAGTAAAAGCATTGAAGCAAGCAAGGTCAAGGAGATCTACAGGTGTAAGGTCAAGGAGATCAGTTGAAGCATTCAAGGAGGGATAGCAACTCAGGCTTTAGAGTTGTTGTGATGAGCAAGAGAGAGAGGGAAGAAGGTCTTGAGGTGTGGCAAGCCTTTGAGGTGGAGGAAGAAGTGGCATCTTCCTTATTGTATTTTCTTCCAGTAGTATTTAATACAAGAGTGTGTATTGTCTCTCAAATTCTTTGCTATCTCAAGTTTCTAGCTACTTTATCATTCTGGTATAATTCTGTGTTTAATTGCATATAAGAAAGTAATCAATTGTGCTCTAATTGGTAGAGCTATAGATCCCCTGACAAGTGGTATCAGAGCTACGGTTTGCAGGAAGCAGGGTATTGTTTTTTGATTACAGGTCATTCACAAGGTTTTCTGATTAAGTGGGAGTTCAGCAATGGCAAAAGAAAGTAGGCTATGAATGAAGAAGTTTAACGGCAAGAATTATCAACATTGGAAAATGCAGATTGAGGACTATCTGTATCAGAAGGATTTGTACTTACCATTGGGTGGGGTTGCATGCAAGCCCACAAATATGAAGGATGAAGAATGGAACGTTCTTAATCGGAAGGCTCTCGGTTCCATAAGGTTGAGCCTTGCATCGTCTGTGATTTCCAGCTTATCACAGTGCAAGACAACGGAAGAGTTGATAAAGTCCTTGGCAAATTTATACGAAAAGCCCTCAGCTTCTAATAAGGTATATCTTATGAAGCAGCTATTTACCTTGGAAATGCAGGAAGGTGGATCGATACATACTCATCTCAGTGATTTCCATGGTTTGGTAAACCAATTAGCTTCAGTCAATATTGTTTTTGATGATGAGGTAAAGGCTCTCTTGATTTTATGTTCTTTGCCTAAAAGTTGGGACGGTTTGGTTATGGCAGTAAGTAATTCTGCATCTGCTTTTAAAATCTTAAAAGTTGATGATGTTGTGAGTGTGATCTTGAATGAAGAAATACGCAAGAGAAGCACAGGTGAATCATCAGGGAATGCTCTAAGTGCAAAAAGTAGGGGAAGGCAAAGGGAGAAGGTTAAGCAAGGGAAATCAAGGTCGAGAAGGAGATCCGAGTCCAAAGGTATTACCTGTTGGTTTTGTGGAGAGAAAGGACATATAAAGGAGTGTTGGTTGAGAGATAAAGAGAATCAACATGCAGGTATGGAAGAAGCAAAGGATGCAAATATTGTGATGTAGGATGCTCTCATACTTTCTTCAGATAGTCAGGTAGGATCATGGATTTTAGATTCTGGTTCATCTTTTCATGCATCCCCAAACAAAGATTTGTTCTACAAGTATGAACAGGGAAACTTTGGAGTTCTTTATTTAGGGGATGGTACGCCTTGTTAGATAGTTGGCAAAGGGAAAGTGTAGCTGAGATTGTAGATTGACAACACGTGGGTGTTGAAGGAGGTCATGCATGTTCCAATTCTAAAGCAGAGTCTAATTTCTACAGGAAGGTTGGGAGATGAGGGATGCACAATAACCCTCACAGCAGATTTTTAGAAGGTTACCAAGGGATCACTTGTTCTAGCAAGAGGTAAGAAAGTAGATACTCTTTATCTATCTACTTGTATTACTGATTCTGCTTCTGGTGTAGATTCAAAGATGTGGCCTAATAGGCTTGGTCACAAGAACAGGAAGGGAATGGAAGTTCTTGATTCAAAAGGTATGTGTTCAAATTCGGAAAGCATAAATACAGTTCATTGCAAAAAGAGGAAATTTGATGCTTTTGACAGGAACAAAGAAGCCTTGGTGTTTATGGAGGAGATGAAGGACAGAGACCAGTCACAGGGGCTGAATAAATCTAAGCAGGGCAGCATGGACAGAGGTTTGATCCAAGAAGAGCTCGTAGATGAAAATTTCATCACTTACAGGAACACACAAACATCAATGTCGGTAGCTTGGCACTGACGTCAGTCATCCAGATATTGACATTGGTCATGTGCAGACCAGCAGGGTTGGTAGGTCAGATAGGAGAAGTCCGACGTTGGTCATAAGGACCGACGTTGGTAGGAGGGACACCGGCGTCGGCTAGGGAAACGACGTCGGTAGTCAAGATCAGTGCAGGGAACTGACATCAGTCGGGAGCAGACTGGGAGATGGCCTAGATCGGTCACTGGAACGGATGTTGGGTGAATTAATAAGTCTCAAACACCCATGTGGAGGTCAGGAAAGGTATGTGAACCTCATATTCGTTGTTCACCTTCTTTATATTGCTTACTAATAGTCATGAACTAGGAAGATGGAAGAAGCAATGTAGGTAGAATCTAGAAATAGTGGGAGCTTGGCATGGATGAGGAGTGTGAGTCCTTGGAGAACCAAACAGGTATTTGTTGGTAGTGTTGTCAGCTGGAAGGAAGCACTGGATAGAGAGATGGACTCCCGTTTTAGAGAAGAGAGTGGATGGACACATGAGATAGAAGGCTATGGTATATGGTCTTGATTATGCTGCAGAACAATGGAGGTTTGACCATTGTATTTTATCTTTACCAGGTTGGATAATATTAGCTACATTATCCTGTTACTGTATTGTGTTACTTGTTGCAGGGTTTCATATACAGGGAGTTTTTCCTGAGCTAAGGGTAGAGTTGGTTCAGAAGTATGTCATGAAGAATTTGGGAGTAGCAAAATTCTTGTGGCATAAGAGATAGGTATTGCATCACAAGTTTACGTGGTGGTTGGTCTTTAAGAGTGACATTGAAGAGGGATACAAAGCCTAAGGAACAAAATAGATGGTGTACAGGTACAGGTGCAAGTTGCAGCTGTTTATCTCCAAGTGGGAGATTGTTAAGGTGTGGAGCTAAAAGATTCAATTATTTGTAGACACAAGAGAGGATGCTGAAGAACCAGAGGAACCGGCATCGGTAGCATGATCGACATTGGTCACAGACAGTGGAGAAGGAAATCGGTGATGGCAGAGAGTCAGCTGACGTCGGTAGCACCAGACAAGCAGGGACCGGCGTCGGTCGCCTGTGCGGTCCAGAATTGTTCGTTGCACGAATAGTTAGTTAGTTGAACCGAGTGTTTGCATGCTAAGGGGCTAATTTAAGTCACGATTTGTGTGTCTAATTTTAGTAGTTATATTTCTATTTTTGTAACCATGGGATTCTATTTAAGGACCCATGAGGCATGTATTGTATTTATTCTAAGGCAAGTAAAAGCATTGAAGCAAGCAAGGTCAAGGAGATCTACAGGTGTAAGGTCAAGGAGATCAGCTGAAGCATTCAAGGAGGGATAGCAACTCAGGCTTTAGAGTTGTTGTGTTGAGTAAGAGAGAGAGGGAAGAAGGTCTTGAGGTGTGGCAAGCCTTTGAGGTGGAGGAAGAAGTGGCATCTTCCTTATTGTATTTTCTTCCAATAGTATTTACTACAAGAGTGTGTATTGTCTCTCAAATTCTTTGTTGTCTCAAGTTTCTAGCTACTTTATCATTCTGGTATAATTTTGTGTTTAATTGCATATAAGAAAGTAATCAATTGTGCTCTAATTGGTAGAGCTACAGATCCCCTGACATGTAACACTAACTATGCATAATTTGTAAGTATGGTTGTAGGTTAAGGCTTGAGCTTAGTTTGTAACTTATTTCCCTATCATAAACATATCATGAGAATGAAATTATATTAATTTAGGCATTTAAAAAAAATCAATCTCATCATCGTCCATTCTAGCCTCTTCAATCTATCTCTCTACACTTGACTAGGTCTGGCTTGTGGACTATGTGACTGTATTTTCTACTCTAAAAAAGGGCATGTTACTATAGGGTGTCATTATGAGTTAGAATTTGTATCCTAATTTGATTCTATTTACAATCCTTAATACCATATCATATTCACTTAGACTTGCTCACCTCATGCATATGTTAGGTCAACACTTCAACTATCATACTCTAGTGCACAGTCATTCTACCATCACACTGTAGATGATACTTCTAAGAATAAGAGACACCTGTAGGTTGTATTTTAGTTCTTGAACCCTACGTTACATATCCTAAGGTCTCTTTAAAGTTATTATATCCAACTCCAATTGGCAAGTATTTATGTTTGTAGGTTTCCAATCTCCAAGGTTTATATCATGAGTTTGTAGGTACCCATAGTTAGACTATGGGTGACCTTTTTGAGGGTAAGGGTACACCTGTAGGTGATTATGTAGGTCAAGACCCTGTATCTCCACCCTTATCAATGTTCTTTGGATCATTAGTGTCTTTCTTACTTTAATAGTATCACTTTCCATGGAGATAAGATTTTATCATTCTACCTTTTATTATGAGGTCATTTGAAACTCAACATATTACAAAAAAACACTGACCTTCTATAGTGAAAGAATATATGAGTTTAAAAACCTCTTTTAATGAGTTTATCATGTTCAATAATCAAACTTATCATGTTAAAACACTACTCTTATAATTGGGTCACCTCATGGAAACATTCAGACCTGGTCAGACCCCATGCATTTCACCATGAAAGGATTGAAGGAAAGGTGAAAACCCCATTTTGGAGTTTTTAAGGTAACTTGTCCCTAAAATGGCTCTCTCAAACTATGGACATATGTTCAAGTTTATTTTTTAGCATATTAACTCCATCATGATTTTTATGATATTATTCAACTTCTCAAACCTCTATGGAGGTCTCAAACATGTTCAAACACTAGCACTCCAATTGCTCAGCCTTTTATGGACCACTTGTAGGTGCACATTAGTAGAAAATAAGGTAGAAATGTGTTATATTATATTTACAAGTCAATTTAAACCTTTGGAAAGGTTTAAGTTTTTTGTTTCCATCTCACACTTTGAGAACCATCTCCACTCTTTCCAAAAGGTTGGTCAAAACTCTCTTTTACCTGACTGTAGGTGAATACTTAAAGGAAATTTTGACTGTGTACCAGATATGACTATGCTTCTCATAAAAGCAATTTTTGATACCAAATATTCATAATAATATATGGATAACTAAGGATTGAGAGGTCAAAACATAACATGTTAACTTGAATTTCCATCCTCATCTTGGTCAAACTGGGATACAAGCTCCTTCAACTGATTTAATTATCTACAACCAGTCGTGGAGCTTCCACTAAAAGAATGGAGTGTTTGTGCCTTTAAACTCACCTTTAAACATATAAAATGAATGAAAACCATGAGATAAATATGTCCTCATATTTTATAAACACTTTCATCAATTGGTATGTATAGACCTATGCAAATAGAAGCAAAACCTATAGGGTGTAGGGATAAAATGGTGAAAGGAGTAGTCAACTTATAAATAATGCTTCATAAATATCACTACACCAAACCTTTAAATCCTACCATGAATATTAATTATAACAAGTTTAATAATATCCCACAAGATAATTTTACTTGACTCATCCTTTGGTATCTATACTAGACCAAAATTGATTGGTCATTTCTACATGCCTAGTGGGGTGATAGAAAAATGAAATGATTTTACAAAAAAAATTGGGATTCCAAAGCTGATCAATAATGAGGATGATTTTAGGTAATTTTAAGAGTCATTTTAGGAGTCTACCACATGTGCCACACTTCTATAGAAGCCATACAACTGCCAAAACTTCCTCTTCTCTAACTATTTTCTTGATTAGACTTAGGAACCTACAAATTTTTAGTTAGATACTACCACCTATGATAGGATTTTAAAACATAGGATGTTTAAAGACATAGTTAAACACTTTTATACTAATGAAAATTGTACAAATCTTACTAATGGCTCAAATATGACCCTAAGTGACTAAAAATGACATAAGGGGATAAAATGGATGTAATCAAGGTAATGACATGTCAAATGACCTTCATAGGACAAAGATACACCCTATAAGACCATAATAATCCCTATAAAAGTTTTTAACTATAGGAAGTTGACCTATTGTAACTTGTGGTCAAAATAGTCAACATAAACCTCAGACCACATTCTCAACTATAGTGCATTGATGGTAATGGGATAAGAGCCTAATCTCAAGGCAGGAACGGATGCATTCATGTGTGAGATGGTCCTAGTGACCTAAGGAGAGATAAAAATGTATGAATAAAATTTATTTGTCATATACCATCACTTACAAGGGTCCTTTGAATTCCTTAATTGACACCTATAGATTGACTGAGGTAACAGACTAGCCTCAAGCTAGTGAAAGGTGCAAGTTTGGGTAGTGGATAGAAGTATGAAGTGAATGAACATGTTGAAATCATTATCAAAATTAACAAATCACACTCCATTTTATTCTTATAGGTATGGTATATAGATCAAATATTGAATTAAACTAGTTTCAAATTTCATACCAGTCAACCAAAACCCTGCAATTGTAGATAGTCCTATAACTATTCTTGAGATAGTTTGATGTTTGAAGGCTTTAGATGTATGATATCAGTTTCAAACTTGGTAAAAAATTTCATTTTTACTTGACCTATAATTCCATTATCTCATCTAGGTCAGACCAACAAAGGAAGTGTCCTCTATTTTGTCTTAGATATAGGGCATTCCACAGTCAATCCAACCTCCAGAAATGGTACATGAAGGGTGAAAAGATGAATGAAAAAGTTTGGAGTGACTAATGGATGATTTTTATATATAAATGGATGTAAAAAAATTTTAATAAAGACACCTATGGTCATTATAAACCTTCACAGGGGGTCATATGCAAAAAAATGGTCTATGTAGACTAGACCTTGAACTAGAGTTGAACCCTTAGGCTTCAAAACTTCACTTATATCATCATGGTATCTTTCTAAGCCATTTAAAAGCCTTTAGGGGAGAGTGAAGGGTTGATTTTATTTAGTGGTATGCAAATAGTATCTCATAATTGGTAATTTTGGCCTAATTCTTTCTCAAGGGTGTCTAAAATGCATTGCAAGAACTCCAAAGCAATTTTCGTTGCTCATATCTATACAGATGATGTGCATGGTGCTTCAAGTGGCTATGGATAGTTAAGTGGGGGTCATAAACTTTATCTTAATGGAATTTATTTGAGGTTTAAGCATATAACCTTTATGAATCATCACTAAGAACCTAATCCTCCTAAAATCCTCTTAGAACCCTTATGAGAACCTAATGAAGAAGATATGAATGGTACTAACTATAAGAGGGGTAAATTTGCCTTGAAATTATTTTGGATCCATTTAGGACTCTCTTAGTCTCTTTGAAATCTAGTTGTTCCATACCATCACTTGTACAAACAGGCCAAAATCTGGGTTTTTAACAAGATTTGCATTGAATTGGAGGTATAAAAGGAAACAGATAGGTGAAATTCATTGTGAGAGGTGTGTAGGGATATGTTATAACTCCTCATACTCATTTTTCACCTCAATAATGCCTAAAAACCCCTCTACTAGACTATTCATTACAGGTAATCTAAATAGGATAGTGAGAAATCAAAATGATTGACTAGTGTGAAGATAAAAAGTGTTGTTTGAGTTTCATTGAGGTTTATTTGATAGACCAAAGGAAAAATAAGGCCTCGATGAGTTATATAACACATATAAACTGAAATTTCTTGAACATCTATAGCTCACCCTAGTGATTAGAGATAAGGAAAAAGCTAATGAGTAACTATAGAAAGTTAGTGACAAGTGAGAAGAAGAAGGCTATCAGTTGAGGGATATAAGATGACTATCACAATCAAGTTTCCACCTTCCTAAGTCATGGAACATGTTTCAATAACTTCCAAAGGTAGTTATGAATTTTCAAGTGACTCCTCATAGAGAAAGGTAGTTTCAAGAAGGAAATGAAAGGTCTCCATGTCAACTTCAATAAAATGATGTAATTCATATGGACACTTGTCCAAGATAACTTCATAACCTATAGTCCAACTCATTATCTTGCATTGTAATTAGTTTTCACATCTTGACACTTGGCATTGTGACTGTCCAACTTCACTTCTCTTTCCTCTCCTATTATCTATATATGTAAGCCATTTTGGCATTATAAATAATCCATAATTGGTATGGCAAAGCCCTATTAGTTTGTCATCTTGATTTATATTTGAATTAAAATATGAAGTTGATTTTATCTCTAAAACTCTTGCATGAGTATGTCAAATAGTTTACTTGGATGACAAGTGATGAATGTCTTATCCTTGATTCCATTCTACTCTTATATGCATTGTGTGAGTAGTAGCATCTCTTCTAACAGGTCTCATGAAGTGTATGTGTTTGTTAAGTGTGTTAGTGTGAGAAAGAATATTAGTGTCTAATGTAAGACCTCTTTTTCACCCACCTCCAGATATGCATAGCAATCTACCTCCATATAGAAACACTTATGCTAGAAGAATATTAAGTTGAGGTCAGTTTTAACAATATTCTTTCTTAGTACAAATGAAAGTATGTTTGTGGAGTTATCTTTGGTGTATCAACTTCATTATTATAGGTTTATTTATGTTTCCTTCTTACCTTTTTACTACTAATAATGATTAGCCTATTGTAGTGTGTGATCCTAAAATATAGATAAAGTGAGATAACCCTTTTAAATATATAGGTTTAACCCTATTGTATGCAACCCAAAAGTCTAGGGGTAATCCCATGTTAGACAAATTTGGAGAGGTTTAAACCACCTCTAAGGGTGCAACTTTTGGTTATAATAGTAATGTAATACAATTATTATTGAGTTTGTTTTATAGTTGATGGTATGCTAGCAAGGTATTGTGTAGTTTAATCTTGGTCTTGCTTCGAATAGGGAGGTGTGTTAACCAAATAATGGTCTAAAATATCTTGACTTTGTTCGTTAGATTGAGTAGTGAAACCACATCATCACCATATGGGTCTTGAACAAAGTTATCATTCATGACCACGTTATTGTAACCTAGATTGTACATGGATCCACTAAGAGTGTAATAAGGAATATCCAAACTAATTATAACATTTTGTGAAGAAGGTCTAGAGTTATAAAAACTCTTAAAAACAAGGTCTAAAATATAAATGGTCCAAACTTGGTTTAAAAACTCAGTCTAGGAATGGAGCTATTTCTCCAAAAATAGTTAATGATAAACTCAGTTTAAAACATCCTCAAGGTCTAACATCAAATATATCACACAAATGGCTAAGTGAATGGATAAAATATGAATGACAAACTTGGTGAATAAGTGTTTTAAATAATTTTAATCTAGGTCTAAAGACAAAAAGGGTTGCTAGGTATTTGGGAACAAGGCACAAAGCGAGGCTCAAAATAACTATGTCTAAAATAAAGAGGTAAGATGCTAGGACTCTTGGAAACATGATAGAAGAGCTAGACTTAGAACCACTAGGTATAATAAGCAAAAATGTAAAGTGATAGGACTTTTGGAAACATAGCATAAAATCTAGACTTTGAAACACCCTAGGTTTAAGATAAATAGGAATTTGTTAGGTCTTTTGGGAACACAACACAAAAACTAGAATTTGAAACACACTAGGTCTAAGATAAAAATGAATTTTATAGGTATTTCTCAAACACGACACAAAATATAGACTTTAAAAAACACTAATTTTAATATAAGGGGGAATTTTTTAGGTCTTTTGGGAACACAACACAAAAGCTAGACTTTGAAACACACTAGGTCTAAAAGACAAGATAATTAATCTAACAAATTTGAAACACTTTGACTCAAATTAGGCATTTGGATAAAATCATAAGCTTGAACTGTGGTAAAATACATGATACCTTAAACACATGAACTATATACCACTTCCCAAATTTAGGCACAAAAATGGTCTTTAAATCAAGCAAGGAATTAGTCTAAGTTGCATAACCCAAATTTGAGAGATAAATGTCTAAGCTAAAATTACACAAGGCATAGGCATAAACCAATCAATGTTTGAATATGAACTTATCAAGACTAATTTTAAACTCGATTTAGAATTCTTGGTGCTTAAACGGATAACAAGCTAGGCCAAAATAAATGACATAATGATACTAAGAATATACCAAGAAGGCACATGTGGTTTTGAAATTATGATTGGATACAAGGCAACAAGTCTTTAAAACAATATGAGCAATGTAACGATGTTATATTGATCTAAAGGTATGAAAAATGTTTTTCTTCAAAAACTCTAAGGTACAAGACTTGGAATGAAATGGGAAGTGTAAATATGCCCATTTCAAACAAGTGACACACACACAAAAAAGTTTGATAAGTGATTAAGGCAAATTATGGCATCAAAAGGATGGCATAAAACCTATTTAAATAAAAGAGTGATGTGAAAACATGACTTGTTTCTTATGTTTTTTTAAACAAATAAATAGTTTTGACTTAAGCAAATGCAAATAAAAACTAAAAATAAGAAAAACACCTAAGCGTATCACCCTAATCCTAAAAACTAGCAATCTCACTTCATAATGTCAAATTTCATCTATATACTTGCTCTTGAGAATAGATTATGTTGTTAATACAAAAATTAAAATGTGCATGAAAAGTAGGGTTTTTAGGCCCTCTCTTCTCTCAAGAGTTTGTACAGTGACATGGAACTTTTGGCTACTCACCCTGCATTGACAGTATAGCTGCGACATTTGGGGTTGTGTAAAAACTATCAATTTTCATATGTTCTAAATGGTCCTATATGTGTGGTTAACACTAAGGCATAACACTTCATTTGAATCAGAATTAACTAGCTTGTTATGAAAAGATCTTATCATTTTCACAACCACTACATCCATCAATTTCTCAGTTTAGTGTGATGTCTGAGTTAAACCTACATTATGAGGCAGTATCTTACTAACAAATCTAATTTAATCACTAAAATAAGCATCCCAATAATTCAAACTCAAATTTGTATACCCCTACCATAGAGTGGGGTTTACGTGATTTTATGAGATGAATTCTTGGGTCAACACTTCCCTAAATAACTCATGGGGAGGCTATGAACTCCCTCCCATAAGCCAATATGCATAAAAAATAAAAATTGAGTAGGAATTTAGGGTTATTTTAGGATCAACTAAATCACTTAGATTTTGGGGAGGGGCCTTACTGACTTTCATTCCACACTTTGGGCAAAAGTGAAGCATTTTTTATCACCCAAGTTACCTAAAGAGGATAGGAGGAGAGCATACATACTACACTTGGTTTGAAAAATAATCACAAAGATAAAAAAATCTTATGAATATTTAACTAGAGTGTCAGTTCATTTTTAGAGCACCAAGTGAAATATGATATGAAGTTTATCCCCTTGACATTGTTTGAGAACTTAAAACATGAAAATGACTCGAGTAAAAGATTTTAAAACACCAAATGTAAATGTGTGTTTGAATTTTAGAGTGCCAAAAATGTATTTCCTTGGTCTTTGGGTCTTGTAAAAGGTGTTAGGGGGTCGTTTTATTTAGAATCTAGAAGAAAGTGAGAAAATGAGTTTTGGAATTTAACTCTCATGTTTCAAATGTTTTTCACATAGTGAAATACTGCAAGTACATAGAGCAATACCATAAATTTTCTTACAAAGCCATAAATTATAATTACAAAACTAAAACTTCCTATATAACACAATTTTAGTGTAAAACCATGACTCTGAAGTGCAAAAATGCAACTATACAGTGCAAAATCTCAAGTCTATAGTGAAAAATCATGATTTCCTAAAAAATAAAGTGTTAACACAAAATCATGATTATACAGTGCAATATCATAGATTACAATGGCAATACCGTGATTGTCAAGGAAATATCACAAATTTGGGATAAAATCGTGACTATAATAAAATAATGGAAATTATCAAGGCAATATTGTTACTTGTCAAGGCAAAATCATTATTTATCAAGGCAAAAACATGACTTATCAAGACAATAATGCAACTATAATATTATGATTTCATAATGCAATATCTCTATTCCTTAGTGTAATACCATGACTCTAGAGAGAAAAATCATAACTATATAGAGCAAAAATGTGATTTCTTGTAGAATGTCTATGAGCTTTAAATTTCCACTTTTTTTGGCCAACAAGTTAGGATTTTGACATGAAAATTATTATGAAGATTTCCTAAAAGGCCATGGGAAGAACTTTATGGGGTGCAGGTCCCATCAGAAGTGTCATCACATGAACAAGGAATCCATAGAGGGGATATTACTATAGTGTTAGTCAAGAAAATAAACACACTAAACACTAATACCTCTATCCTAAACACTAGGGAGAGTATAAGTAACAAGCATATAATGAAAACACAACTAGAAAACAAAAGAAATCATCCTTCTACCTTCCTTATATCTCTAATATATCTTTTTGAAGTGGCTTGTTTGGCTATATGCATCAAGAAATATTTGTCAATGAAGATCCATTTACTCCACCTTTCCTTGGCACCTTAGTTTGGCTAGTTAGCTTATGAATTTGGCATGGTAACACTACTTGAAAGAGCTTCTTGGAGGTATTTTGGCATAATAACATTACAATAAAAAATCTTAGAGATCAATAGGCAAGGTCTTGTATTTATATCCTCCAAAGTTAACTCTTACCCAAGTTGAGTTAGGTTAGGGTTTAAATATGGTATGAGTTCAAACTAACCCTAGGTGAGATAAAGTTAACTCCATTTGAGTTAAGGAGGGTACATGTAATTATGATTTTCAATTAATAGTCATGGCTCTCAACTTAGATATTTTTATATATTTATGAGATCTTGACAACTCATAAAGGCAATGATGAAGAAGCTTGATATTTTGAATTTTTGAATTTCCATTTTTAAATATTCATTAATTATAAATGGATAATTTAGCTAAGCATTTATTTGGTTTAATTAGTTCTTTCATTTTGATTAAAATTTTACCTCTTTTAAGAATTGTTCAAGTGCCTTGCTTAATGGGTCTATAGACCAAAATGTCAGTTGTTAAGTCACAAGGTGACTGGGGATGAATTCATGAGAGGTTATTATTATGTATAGGATAGTATGCTAAATAGGGATGCCTCAACATGATTATAAGCACTAATTAATGGTGTGTAGATAAGATTGGGATGTTAAATGATTTTTAGGCTTAATTTTCATTATTTGGTAAAAATTAGTTTAAAGTTTGGTCAGAAGCCAGTTGTGGAAAGAATGGGGTATCTACACATAACTTATTATAACTATGTCAAGATCAGTTGGACTATACAATGCAATGAAATGTGTGCATGTTTACAAAAAATTCAAGAAAATTTACATTTATATGCTAAATACAAGTAAACTATAAGTACAAAAACAAGTACTATTTGCATGTGCACATATAAAATTAGCCTTCAACTTAAGGCTTACTAGGTGTTTACATGGTGCTAGAGGTTTTTAGAGACTTTGAAGTTGTAGTTTGTGTTGAACTAGAATTTGAAGTGTCATATTTATTCTTTGCCTCCAACACTTGAAAATATTTATCGTTGATGCCATGTTTTAGATTGAGGTAAAAACAGGTTTTAAAGGGGCCCCGAAACCCTGTAACAGAGAGCAAAATAAAGAACGTCTAAGCCCACAGGCAACGCCTAAAAAACACTACAATGAAGTAGCAAAAACAAGTTTTAAATGGACCTGAAACCATTAGAGACGCATCCGGTCAAAACCCAGAAACAGAAATCTGGTAACACAACAAACAAAAGATAACAAAAGGAGAACAAAGATCAGTACCAGTTTCTAAACCAACAAGAAGGACCAGATTATTCATCCAGTTCCAGTATCAAGTTCATGGCTTCTTTTCCTTTCAAAGCAGTTTCCTGGGTGGTAACCTCCAGCAAAGCTTCTTTTTATGTATCTTTCTTTCTGGAACTTTGTCTTGTCCTTTTGCTGGGACCCTCTAGTGCTTTGGTCTCCTCATTGGCTCATTTACCTATATTGATAGCAGCTGCACAAATGTTGGACGTTACTTCCTCCATTTTCTTTCTCTTGTCCTTTATTAATTCCCGGAGGTTGTTTTCATAAGCTTTGAGCTTGACAGGGATCTCGCTTAACTGATTTTCCATGTTGTTTACTTTGTTCCAAGCAGCTTTCAGAGAATCTTCCAAAGTTTCTGCTTTTCTCTTGAGATCGATGATCTCCCTACACAACCAGGAATCAAATTGGGAAGAAGACTCAGCTTTACAATTAACCCAGGTTATAGGAGTGTGTATTTCATCCTTCTGATTCTTCCCTCTCCAATCCTCAGACTTTTTATTGGGGCTATTCCTGGCTTCTTCAAAGAAGTCTTCTTGACTCCTTTATTCCTGCTCATTGATTCCAGTTTGAATTTCCATCTCCATATTTTGAATATCATCCTGGACAGAAATTTCCTTTTCATTCTTAGAAGTTGGGTCCTCACCAGGATCTTCCTGGACAAAATCATCCTCTGACACTTTCTATTTTTCCTCCGTCTCTTCTGTTCTGATAGCAAAACCCTCCTCTGTATTGACTTTATCTTTTTCAATTTCCTCAGATCCTTCTTCATCATCACTAGAGTTGGTGTCCCAGCTCTCAGTTCCTTCTTCTTCCTCCAGTTTTCCTCCTCGGGTTCTTCAATTCTCTCCCAACCCCTTTCTTCTTCTACATTCTATTTATTAGGACTAGGGGTCTTAATTTTACCTCTCCTGCTTACATTTTCATTCTTTTTATTTCCTGGCAACTTATTTTTCCCCTGTTTGGGATACTTAACCAGTGCCCTATTCTTGCAATAGCCTTCAATAAGCAGAATAAGGCCTTCGTGAAGAATAGGGCACAAATCCTTTTTCCTATGAGCATGAAGGCTTTGGATCAAGGAGTAGCGAAGATAGAAAGGAAAAGACAAGCTAACCTTATGCCTGAAGTGGTTGAGGAAGACAAAATGGAACTTATGCACTCGTTTGCTTCTTCTGTCCAGGATGAAGTACTCCCTTATACAGCTTAGGACGTCCCTCCATATCCCTTTAATCTGGTCCAGCTCATAGAAATCCCCATTTTTGACCAGCTTCTGCTCCTCCTCATCCATTTTGGGGAACTTACAAAAGGCCTCGTTCGAAATGCTAGTCTGCTTGGAAAATTTGAGTCCATCCATTGGCAACCCTGTAACCTCAGCAAGAAAATCCTCAGTTAAATTTACAGTTATACCATGCAAGGTGACCCTGTCGTCAGACCAATTTTTGAAGAAGGCCGTCGTGATATGTGGTTTAGACCCATGGAGTCTTTCCATGTAGCTCGTAACTTTTCCTTTCAACAGAATTCTCCAGACTTGAAGTTTCTCTCTCCATTCTGCACAGCTCTTGGGCTCCTATTTACGGGGTTCTCCCTTCCTTTCACGCGCCATACTCATTTTCTTTGAATCCCAATTACTGTGGATATTACCCTGGATCCTCCTGTTGTCAAGTTGATTGGGACATCGACTTTGTTTGTGGCTTTTCAGGATCCGTTTCTCCCTCTTGAGGACCTTACTCTTTAATAATTGAGTTCCTTTCCCCGTGCTGCCACTCCTCCTACTCATTATGTTTTTATTACACTCCAATCTTACCTTCTTTCGCATGTGTGGCATCGAGAAGAATGATCACCCTTAAATCCATGTTCCTTTCTAAGGTTTCATCCCACCTCACTTTTTGACCTTCCCGGATAGCACAGTTAGCAAGCCAATCTACAACACCATTGGCTTCACGGTAGGTGTGGGTGATTTTTATATCTTCAAATTCATTCAAAAGAGTTTTCATCTCCTTTACCTTATCCTCTATGGTCCAAGATGTAGTATTCTTATTATTAAGGATATTTATAACATTCAAAGAGTCCCCTTCAAGCCATAATTTGGAATATCCCAAATCCATAGCTAATTTAAGGGTCTGGAGGGCAGTTGTAGCTTCGGCAATGTGGCAGTTAGATATACCAATGAGAATTGCGATGGCATCAATAACCATACCCACATGGTTTCTCAGAACACCACCACAACTAGCATTCCCCGGGTTCCCTTTTGCTGCACCGTCAAAGTTACCTTTAATCCAACCTTGAGGTGGACTAATCCAAGTAACACCTGATCTGGGGTTATCAGGTTTACCAAGAATAAAATCCGTCCTCAGGGGATTATCCACATTGAGATTAGAGCTTAGATTTTTTTGAGAAGAAAAATTTTCCTTTAGAGCTCTAATGATGTTCTGTCATACCACCCATCCAGGGAGCTCTTTGTTTCTGAATATTCGGTTATTTCTTTCCTTCCATATTCCCCACCAGATATGGGGAAGAGTAATTTTCCATAAGAAGAGAACTTCAGGATTCTTTGAAGGGCAATACCAGCATTTGAGAGAAAGTTCAACATTTTTTTGGTCAATCCAAGTAATGCCCCACAGATTGAGAACCTCCTTCCAAACAAGCTGAGTGAAGGAACAATTCACAAACAGATGATCTCTATCTTCAAGGTCTCTCTTACATAGAATACATCTGTTAACAATATTGATTCCGCGTTTCTGTAAATTATCCAGAGTCAAAATTTTGTTTTGGAGAAGGGTCCAGAAAAAGAACTTGATTTTAGGAATGAGCCCCTTAATCCAGGCTCTTGTCCATAACAGTTTTTTGCCATTTCCCTTGGAGATGAAAATGGAAGAGACTTTAAACTGTCCACTTGGCTCCTGATACCAAACAATTTTATCTTCTTGATTAGGATATAGAGATATAGCATTTAGGGATAATTGAATATCCTTGAGATCTTGATCATAGTCAGTGAGGTTTACCCAAGTGTTGTTCTGCCAGTATTGATTAACCGTTATGCCCACTCTTTGTTTACATCTTTCTTTAACATCTTTATCTTGGATTTCTTCCTGTAAGGGTTTACCTCTTAACCAAATATCTTCCCAGAATTTCACCTTTTTACCATAACCTACTTTCCATGAACTTCCTTCTTCAAGAACATGTTTTGATCCCTGGACTGCCCCCCAAATAGCAGACGGATGAGAAATATCTGGAGTAGTAAAGAAGTCATGAAGTGACTGTGCCTTAAATAAATACTTATGCTTCCATATTTTACTCCATTCTTTATTTTCCTGATAGACCCTCCATCCCTATTTAGCTAAAAGGGCAGTGTTCATACTTCTTATTTTCCTTATACCAAGTCCACCATCCTTAACCAGTTTGCAAATGTTATCCCATGCAATAAGAGGCATTCTCCTTTTCTCCTCAGAACCTGACCAAAGAAAGTTTCTTTGAATTTTTTTAATTGCTTTAGCAAATTTAGAGGGGATTTTGAAAAGACTCAAAGCATACGTAGGTATGCTTTGAAGACTAGCTTTGAGGAGAGTTAACTTTCCTCCTTGGCAAAGAAGACAGCCTTTCTATCCTGCTAACTTCTTACTAAATTTATTAATCAGACCTTCCCAAAAAGCTTCAAGGGCTTTCAATCCAAAAGGGAGACCAAGGTATATGGAAGGAAAAGAGCCTATGGAGCAATCAAGAATTCTAGCAATTATGTTCTGTCTATAATCAGGGGTATTAGTAAAGAAAATTGCACTTTTATTCCAGTTTATCAGTTGTCCTGAGGCAGAGGTGTACAGATTAATTGCTTCCTTAAGAATTCTTGCTTCAGTTACTTCAGACTATCCCATGAAAATAGTATCGTCCACAAATTGACCATGGGAGCAAGTTAAAGGATGCGAAGAGGGTCTCAGACCTTTAAACTAGCCTCTATGAACCAAGTCCCCAAGGTATCGTCCCATACTATCTGCCATGATAATAAACAGAATAGGGGATATAGGATCCCCTTGTCTTAATCCCCTAGACGGATTGAAAAAATGAGACGAGGTCCCATTTACCAACACAGCTATAGAAGTAGTAGATATCAACTATTTGATAATATCAACCATTCTTTGTTCAAAGCCAAAGGCAATAAGGCTTTTAGAAAGGAAATGCCAATCCACCCTGTCATATGCTTTTGTTATATCCAATTTCATTAAGAACCCCTCAGTGTTGGATTTGAGCAGTGAATGAATATTCTCATGCGTCGTTATAACTAAGTTGAGGATTTGTCTGCCAGGAATGAATCCATTTTGTTGATCAGCAATTATCTAATAATGTCCATATTAATCAATGGAGGTCTAAGCACCCTATTGACTTGTTTAATGAGCCCTAGATGTTTAACGTTTATGTTTTTGAAATTAATTCCAAATATTTCAACCTCTGTGACCTTTTTCCTAGTAAAATTTAGCTTGAATTATATTTCTTCTAATGTCTTTCCTTGTAAGTTATATTTAAAGCTTATTAAAGCTTGTTGTAGGAGCTAATCAAAATTGGCCTTATTGATAAGCCTACATATAGAATCCTTATCTTGTGAGAGCTTTAGCTCATCTAAAATCTACAAAATGAGAGTTTCATTCTATATACATAGACCTTACTATCTCAGTTGCCTGATCCACTCTATGGCCTCTTGTGTACTGATGACTACCAAATTAAGGACATTGGTAGTCTCTAATGGTGCCATCAAATTTAGGTAGATGTATGCATTATTAGTTGTATAAAGAATTAAAAATTTAATTTATTTTCATATTGTTTCAAATAATACTACAATTTAGTGGTTTTAACTACATGAGGTGCTAATAATTCCTTTATTAGAGTAATAGCTTCTAGGATATTGTAAAACTATCTATATATAAGGGAATGTGCACAATTTGTTATTATTCCCTTATTTATTCCAGTTCTTGCACCAACTCTTCTCTTGATATTTTAGTTCCTTCATGTATCTCCACTAGAGCATTCTTATGAGTTTTAAATAAGATTTAAAATCTTCTATGTATGGGGAATGCCCTAGTTTCCTATCTTTCCTTTTGGACAAGGTAAATACTTCTTATATCCTTCCACTATGACCCCTCTCCCAATTTTATCTTTTAGTTTCCTCTTCATTACCCTCTATACATTACCTATAGATTTTTCAAATATGGAAATTATAGTGGGAAAATTTGTAATTACAATATTAGGCCTCTAAGAAGCCACTGATTGCATATTTATCACCTACTATGGGAGGACTAATTGGGTTGGATATATGGGTTGAGTGTCTTGAACTATAGTCTCACCCAATAATTCTACTGATGTCTACTTTAAAGTTTCTCCTAGTAGGGGATTAGTAAGTGAAGGCCAAATAATTTTAGACTAATCTACTCCACTATATTGAGGTAATGGGTGAATTGTATAAATTGTCTTCTTCTTTTTAGCCTTATTTGTAGTTATCACAATAGTATCCTAAGAGGAACTAGGGGAGGCACTGGTGAAGCCAACTGAGTAGATGAAACTTGGAGTTAAGGACTCCCTACTACTCCCTTGGCTTTATTTGTTTCCTTTTTAATTTCCTTTGTGGGAGTTGGGATAATAGTGGAAGGAACCATAGTAGGAATATTAGGAATGGATATAAAAGAAGAAATTAGAGGTAGACTAACTAGGGGGTAGGAAAAATAAGGGTAGAGGAAGTATCATCTACCTTTAGAACAATCAAGGTTGGTTGGGTACTTGGTTGAATAGGAACAACCTCCACCATGGGTACCAAAAGGGGAGGGTGAACACTAGTAAAATCAAATACACTAACAATAAAAGGAAAAACATAAGACATAATAAAAGTAGTGGAAACTATAGGATTTATTTTCTCACTTGATGACTACTCATGTATGGTAATTTCCCCTTTGTGTCTTGGAGACTCAAGATCTTAGCTCTTTGAATTCATACCTCCTCATCAATGGATTCACCTTTAGCTACCTCTTATGATGGTGCTTAGATAATTAGGCTATACAGAGGAGGCTAAGTCCTCAGCTTTCTCTTGTAATAAATGGTTGTCTTTCTAGATGTGTAAGGTGCCTCTTATGTGGATATGGTTGATGTAACCACAAAAGAAACCTATAGGATTGATGTTACATTTGGCTAGGTATGGCCCTCAGAATCTAAAGAGTCAAGACAAATAGGGTCACCTTATGCTCTCCCAAGTGAGGTATTAGGGAAACCTAGCTCCTTCTTTAGTGCTTTGAGTGATACAAGGGGTATCTGTGAGGGTTGCCCTTGATCATTTACTATTTTAGAGGGCCTATTAACCCAAAATTTTGATGAATCCCATCCTCCAACTAGTGGGAGTCTAGTCTATGCATTCACTATTAAGATAGAAGGTTGCCTTTAAATGATTTTCAAGAGGTCTTCTTTCAAATTGATTATGTGTGCATGTTCCTTGACTTAGGAATCATCCTTAGCATTGAGTAATAATAAATCATGGTCATAGAGATCATGATGATAGGCAATGCTAAGTCCCTTGATGTGTTTCTACACTTGACCATGTGGATCCTAGTCCTTGTGTGGTAATGTATCCAATGAATACTAATATATGTACCTACATGCTTCATAAAAATGCTTATGGTTTATGTAGCACATTATCTCAATCATGAGGTGGGAGCCATGAAAGTATATTATATTTCTCTTCTGCATGTCTTCATCTATTCCCCATCATAATTGGTAGGCAATTTATTCCTCTGCTAGTTTATCAAGGATATACTTGGGGAGGCATAGGGGTACTACTTTATGGCCTATGCCTATGATGATATTATAATCTGGGTATAACTAGTAGTCTCCCCTAATCAACAATGTATCTATAATGATTTTAGATATCCTAGGTAGGGGGAATCATGGATAACCATCCATATCCAGGGTAGACATCTTATATAATATGTACAACATTTTGAGTGTATGCATATATGTGTATGAAAGAATAGGAATCACATATATGATTCTTGATATAGTCTAGAGTTGGGTTTCAGAGTGGCTCATTATGAACATAGAATATGTGGAGGATAACATCGAGGAGGTAGGACATCATGTATAAATGGCCTCCTTAGGACCTCTTATCCTTATGTAATATCTACTCCCATAGCCATGCACCAATTAATTTTCCCAGAGAGAATGCAAAATCTGAGGTCATTAGTAAGTCAAGCAACATAATCTATATGCAATCAGAATTGCATGATGCACATGAATTAATCTTAGATCAAATAAGATAGAGCACACCTACACTTCTGATTGGGTATACACTTATTAAGCAGGAGCATGACCAGTATAGGGATTCTCTAGACCTAATTAGGGGATCACTTGTATCACTGGTCACAACATACCATGCTAGGACAGGTTTCAAATCCTATAGTCTAACATGATCACACAACCCCCCTAAAAGAGTCTTGTGATTTGATATTTCACTTATGTTAATAAACAAGAAAGTAAATTATTCTAATAACAAGAAAAGTAAACTAATCTAGTGCACACCAAAACTTGTGGCACAATGTGAAGGGTTAGATATAAAGAAATCAAATATGTATAGGGAACTTCAAATAAATTAAGTATGAGTAACACCATAATACATAGACTATAAAGAGTAATATTATTTGAGCCAACACTTATGCTACTTCTATCTACTAAAAGAGAGGAAAACAAAGTTAGAATATACTTACCTGAATGTGAACCCATCAAGATTCAATCTCTCCCTTGGCCAATGGGGCTTCGCAAGAGGTTGTTGTGGTTTGTAAGGATCACTTTATTAGGTCAAAGCATCCAAGACCTATCCACAATTATAGATTTTCCAAAATATGAAACCTAAACTAAGACTCCTCAAGTAGAATGGTGGAAGAATATATTGTGAAGAACCACGAGTGAACAATAACTCTTGATTGACTATTCTAATATTGATCAAAATGACCTTGTATATATAGGATTATCTCACCTAAAAATCATTTGGATATGTCAGCTATGCTAGGTTGACCTGATTGACCTAGCACATTTTTAGGCTAATGCCTAAAGTTTATACTAAGTCAGCCAGAAAGCTAACAAACCTAAAGAGCTAAAGTGACCCCAGACTACACCAGGTCGACCAGGTCTACCTAGTTTACTGAGTAGGTAAAAAGGGTACCAAGCAAGGAAAATAAGGATAAAAAGAGGAAAATAATAGAGGGATGTGCAAGGGAGGATAAACAACTTAGGGAAAGGTTTTAGTAGATGAATGGATTAGAAATAATATGACAATAAGGGACAATAATCCTATGAAGCACCAAAGGTCTACCCACCCCTTTCCCGATGCACCCCTTAAGGCATGCACTCAAAGAGATTGAGTCACGATGGGTTCCTACAAGATGTAAAGCATCAGTATTTGATAAAAGTTAAAAATATAATGTGTATACATATTCCCCACTTGAAGCTCATCATGTGTCACTAAAGTGTAACAGCAGATGGTGCTTCAAGAAAGAACATAAGGACACACAATGTTGATGCTAAAAAAAAGTTGTAATATTTTAAAAAGCACAAAATAATTGAAATTAAATGATAGAAAGGAAAACTAATCTAAAAAATTAAATGTAATGTACACCTTGACTTACCTTTTAACACGGATGGTTGTCTATTGTGTTTTTAGTTTTGATTGTGTAGGGCACAGAGACTGCTTTCAACAAACTTAGAAATACAAAACTAAGGAGAAAAAGCAAACAAACATAAGAAAATCCAAGATAACTAGTACTATGTGGAAAGGAGGTACTTGAGAATTTGAGAAGTTGGGCGATAGGTGCTATGATAGACCAAATGACCAAGTGAAACAAAAGTAAATTGGGTAATTGAAAAGCCAAGGCTACTAAAGATTGAAAAACTCAAACAAGTAAACCTCAAGTAAGAAAAGGCAAACTCACCAATTCAAACCAAGGATACATGTTTAAAAATGAATGATAAGCAAGATAAATCAATGGTAAGAAAAAAAATGGCAAAACAACTTTCATGAGTGAGCAGTAATAATCCACATCTCACTCAACAATGGAAAAATGGGATGCATAAAAGGGAAAATAACATTGTTGAGTGAACAGTAACAAACCACATCTCACTCAACAATGGAAAAAGGGTATGAATTTAGGTATTTGTAATAGGACTTAAAAATCATGATAAATGGAAAAAGGAAAGTAAATTAAGTCTATTAAATGTAAAATGAACTAAATAATATGATCCAAAGTTACTCAAACATGTTCTTTCACTCTAAAGAAAGATAAAATTGAAACAAAGAAGTGTTAGCATGCTTTTAAGAAATGAAGAAGAAGGAATTTAAAGAAGAGGGAAAATAGATTTGGAATCACAATTTGGCTATCAAGGGGGGAGATAAATGATGGAGAGGAGGATGAAGGAAAAACCAAGGTAGAGAAACTCTTTATCGAAGTCAAGACTTTAATTTGGTTTGTCAAAACAAGAGGACCATCGACCTTAAGGACTCTGAAGAACTTCTCTTAGTAACACAAGTTGTAGGGAAACAAATGGAGTATATATATCATTTCATGAAGGTTATATGAATGAAAATTAAAATAGACCTACCTCCCCACGAAGTGTTCCCCATTCTTTAGGACCCCTTATAGAGTCATTGATCTACTATGAAGATTGGGTACTTGCATGAGAAAGTAGGTAGCACTATAAAAAAAATTGAATTCAACTATTCTAATATACTAGCCTACCACACCCCAAAGGACTTTGGCTGTATGTGAAATCGATTGTGGATTTTGAGCTTCAATTAGAGATAGGAGATGTGCTTGTAATCACGTCTTTTGGTGTGAATTTGACTTTTGAGATTTGTGTGTTGCCTTTTAGATATCATTGCCTTTTGTTTCAAATGATTTGGATTTTATCTTTATTTTGATGTTTTTTTCTATTCCTCCTCCATATAGATTTGGAAAACCAAACATGGGTGCTAAAGATGAGCTTTATTTGAAAACTTGGGACAAGGTTGCTGAGATAACATCAAAGAGCATGGGGTCTAAGAGTCTCATAAATCTAGGTGAAATAAAAGTGTTATCTTGAATTTGACCTTGTTTTATCCAATGTTGAGATGAAGTAAAGGGTAAATCAAGAGGAATGACACATGAAACAATTTGAATTGCTTTAAATTTCAAAAAATGTGATAAAGGGAAAAGAGGGATATAATGATAGCAAAGCTGTGATTCCTTATCATAAGACCTAGGGAAATGGAGGAAAACATGCTAACATGGATTTTTAAACAAATTCCATCTAATCAAAAATGCAAAAGCTAAAGTTTTAAGAAAAAGGATCAAAACATGAAAAGAATGGTAATTTTATGAGGGTTGGGTCATATCCACAGTTCTACAAAGTAACTCATAAAAGAGAGACCCACGAGGGTGTTAATAAGAAAGAGAAAAGTAAAGTGAGGGAGCCCTTTTACAAAGCACCTCATAAAACAAAAACCCAAAGGATACCAAAACAACATTGGCAAACAGCAAAAAGAGAAGGAAAATAAGTAAAAGATGGTGGTTTTGTGAGGGATGTCAGGTTCTATCTATGGTATTACAAAGTAACTCATAGAAGAAAAACCCAAGGGGCACCAAATCAAAATTGGTAAGCAGAAGGAGAATGAAAAATAAGATAATGAAGACAATGGTACATCAAGAAACCAAAAGACCAAAAAGGGAGGACTAAAGGTTTATGAACAAGAGGAAACTATTGCAAAGGGAGAGACTCGTGCTTAAGTAACCTGTAAAAATTGTTAGATAAATATAGATAGAAAACATGACAAGAAGGAAATATATCTAATATTAATGGCTATATCAGTGATGACCATGTGAGAGACAAGCCTATGTGTCTTGGAAGGTTTCTTAAAGTTGAATTAGTTTGGTAGCATGTAATAGAGAATAAGAGTGGGCATCACAAGATGCCCCAAAGGGTAAGTGAATGTAGGGATGGGCATCGCAAGATGCCCCAAAATCTAAAATGATGTGTGGGTTGGCATCACAAGATGACCCAAAGGCTAGAGTAATGTGTGGATGGGCATTGCAAGATGCCCCAATAGCTCAAAAGAGGAAGAAGAGATAAAAAAGGATAAGAAGTAAAAAGAACCCCATAGAGTGTATAAATGGATTTAGGTTGTCCAAGAAGATTCTAATGGGAGATATGATGTTTGAGGAAATAAAAAGAATGTTAAGTAAGAAGAATGAAAAATAGAGACATAAAGTTAAGTTAGGTAGATAGAGAACTAAGTTATACACACAGGAAAAGTAGAAAGCTAAATTGGAAAGCAAAGAAGGTAGAAAATACTATAGGGTTGAGTAGGTCGACTTAGCACAAAAATAAGGACTGTAAAATTATACTGGGTCGACCAAGTTGATCCAATACAATGTAAAAAGGTTAAAAAAGAGGAAAAAGAGTATGTAGATAGTACTAGGTCTACCAGGTTGACCTAGTATAGTGAATAGAGGCTGAAAATATACTAGGTCGATAGGGTCGACCTAGTATAGCAAATAGATATAGGGATTTTATTTTGCCTATATCTTTGGTTCTAGTCATCCATTTTACAAATCATAAAATGTGTTAGATTTGTTATGACATAGAGAATGAAAATAAGGAATAAATAAGTGATAAAAATGATGATAAAAATAATGAAATAAGTGAAATAAATATTATAAAGGTTAGTTTCACATCGAGTTCACTAGAATGTATGCAATTAGAATTGCATGATGCACATGAATTAATCCTAGATCGGATAAGATAAAACAAACCTACACTAACGATTGGGTATACACTTATTAAATAGGAGATGATAAATATGGGGATCTACTAGACCTGATTAGGGGATCACTTGTATCACTTGTCACAACATACCATGTTAGGAAGGGTTCAAAAGCCTATAGTCCAACACAATCACACAATAACCCTAAAAGAGTCTTATGATTTGATATTTCACTTATGCTAATAAAAAAGAAAGCAAACTATTCTAATAATAAGAAAAGTAAACTAATCTAGTGCACACCAAAGCTTATGGCACAATGTGAGGGGTTAGATATAAAGAAATCAAATATGTATAGGGAAATTCAAATAAAATAAGTATGAGTAACACCCTAATAAATAGAATATGAAGAGTAATATTATTCAAGTCAACATTTATGCTACTTCTATCTACTAAAAGAGAGGAGATAAAAGTTAGAATATACTTACCTAAATGTGAACCCATCACGATTCATATCTCCCTTGGCCAATGGGGCTTCACAAGAGGTTTTTATGGTTTGTAAGAATCACTTTGTTAGGCCAAAGCATCCAAGACCTATCCACAAGACAATATTCTCCAAAATAAGAAACCTGAGATAAGACTCCTCAAGTAAAATGGTGAAAAAATAGATTGTGAAGAAATATGAGCAAATAATAACTCTTAATTGCCTATTCTAATAATGACCAAAATGACCTTGTATATATAAGAGTATCTCAACCAAAAATCATTCGGACATGTCGACTATGCTAGGTCAAACCAGTCGACCTAGCACATTTTTGGGTTAATGCCTAAAGTTTGTGCTAGGTTGGCTAGAAGGATAACAAACTTAAAGAGATAAAGTGACCCCAGATTATACCAGGTCGACCAGGTCAACCTAGTTTGTTGAATAGGTAAAAAGGGTACCAATCAAAAAGAAGGATAGAAAGAGGAAAAGACTAGAGAAATGTGCAAGGGAGGAGAAACAACTTAGGGAAAGGTTTGAGGAGATGAATGGATTGGAAATAATATGGAAATAAGGGATAACAATCCTATAAATTACCAAAGGTTTGCCCACCCCTATCTCGATACACCTTTTAAGGCATGCACTCAGAGAGAATGAGTCGTGATGGGTTCTTCAAAGATGTAAAGCATCAGTAATTGATGAAAGTTAAAAATATTATGTGTATACAATAGATTGCACTAGTGTTCTTTAGTACAAAAGGCATGACCCTATAGCAAAAGGTCCCCCATGGGGTGATAAAAGTGGTTTTGTGTTAATCTTCGAGGGCGATTAGGATCTGATTGTAACCCAAGAATCCATCCATGAGAGATAACATCTTATGTCCAAATGTAATATCAAATAGTTGGTCAATGTTTGGTAAAGTCATCTTTTAAGAAAGCAAGGTTGAGGTCATGAAAGTCTACACAAATGCATAATCCCCTTGTGGTTTTGGTGATAGGCACAACATTTAAGACCTATTAGTGATAGTCAATGGGTTGAATAAAATTGATAGATAGGAGATGTTAAAGCTTTTCTTTGATGAGAAGGGCTATGCGAGGGTACATTCATTAAAGTTTCTACTTAACAATCTTGGCATCACAATTGGTGACTATGTTTTGGGTAGTAATGGAGGGGTTGATTCCTGGCATGTCATTGTAAGACCAAGCAAATGTTATATTGTTATCTTGCAGGAAGGAGGGGAAGTCCTGAAGTTATTTGAAATTTAGTGATTGGTCAATTTTGACAATACAGGGATTTTTTGGAGTGCCCAAGTTGATATCTATGGTAGATTTATTCAACATGGTTGAAGTCTCAGGAGAAAGAGATTTATGGATGGAAGAATATGGTGTACCAAGGTAGGTGAGAATGAAATCATCATCCTAACACTGAATGGTATTAATGGTAGGAGAGTCATATCCTATCATCTCAAGATGGGTCATAGAGATGGTTATGGTCACCCTATCCTTTTGATAAATTAAGGGTTTGAGGCTAATCATGTTAATGAAAAAAAAAGTTAGGGGGGATGATATTGAAATCTTTAGTTATCGATGTTGGAGTAGATGGTAAGGATGGGATGTCCTCATCAATGATGATAATGGGAGGTGGGTTAGTTTGTTGTTGAGGTGGTGTGAAATCGAGGCTGTGTTTTTCATGAGGTTTTTGGGTTTTGATTCGAAGTAACTCATGTGGCCCATGTTCATATTAACCTAGACTAAATCCCTTCTAGGTACATTGGTAGAGGTATGTCTTGGAAAATTTTGGTGTGTCCAAATAAGAGAAGTTAGAGGTGAATGGTCAAGGTGAAAAAGAGGTGGCAAAAGTGCTAAGGGGTTATCAAGTCCACCATAGATTAAATGGGTTTGAAAATTTGAAAGTCTAAGGGGAATAATGGCTCCAATATTGGGGTCATCCTTGGGTTGGTTGTTAAGTTTCCCATACTCATGGGGAGTAGGGAAGGCATCAAGGGTCAAGAGGTGATATTCCCCAAGTGAAAGACATTGGAATGTTGACTCCAAGTGTTCTATGGTAGGGATTTAATATGAGGGGATTGATGAACTAGTAGATGCCTCATTGGTAAAAGAAAATATGGCTTCATATTTTGTGGTTGAGGGCTTGTCTTTGGATGAATAGGGTGTGTTAGATGGAGGTAGGAGGATGTCATTTGGTTGATAAGTCATGTTACATGACAAAAAGGGACTTAGCTTGTATAGTGACAACTTGACCTTTGTGCTTGAATTTGATGTAATGATGAAGGGTAGAGGGTACACAACCCATGGAGTGGATCCAAGGTCAACCTAGTAAAACATTATACTTGAATTTGCCTTCCACTACATAGAAGAGATATGGGAGTGTGTGAGGTCCTAAGTAAATGTGAAGGACAACAATTCCCAAAGTAGTGGCCATGGTGTCATTGAAGGATCAAAGGAAGACTAAGGTTTCGAACATAACATTGTTTGGTAGTTTAAGTTGATCATAGGCATGGGAGGAGAAGATATTAATGTTGGCTCCTCATCAAGTATAACCCATTTAATGCAGGTTTTGTTGATGTAAGCAGTGATGAAAAGAATGGGATCTAGGTCATCAAGGTAGATAGAAGGTATTTTTGAATCCTTTAAGGTGACAAGGCTAGAAATTTAGAGAGCGCTAAAAAAGGCTACCAAAGGTTGAGGGTATTTAGGTTGGACCTCTATTGATTTTAATGCCTCTATCATTGCTTGGTGATGATGAGGGGAGGTAGAAATCAATTCATATAGGTTCATCTTCATCATGGTTTGGTGAAGTTGTTTGAGAACCACTCTTCTAATTGATTATGAGGGGTTGGATTGAGAGGTACCCAAGATAGATACCTTGGGTTTGGCCGAAGGTGAAGATGTTTGAATTTGACTTGGTTGGGAGGTGGAAGATGGGTATATCCATGGGACGGACACTTTTGCCTTCCCTTTATCCTTTTTCTAAGTTTGTGATCATGTGACCACATGGATAGTATGGATAAAGGGAAAAGTTGGGGTAGGAGAATGGTTTGGTTCCCTATCACTCTGAGGTGAGAGTGGAGGAGTAGGTAGGCATTAAGTATTGGTTGTTGTTTGTTGGATTGGTAGTGGACTCATGGGAGGTTCATCTAATAATAGATCATCCTCATCATAAAGCCAATGGATTATGGT
Organism: Torreya grandis; assembly: GCA_037957365.1. Lineage (NCBI taxonomy): Eukaryota > Viridiplantae > Streptophyta > Pinopsida > Cupressales > Taxaceae > Torreya > Torreya grandis. Next base: position 964,115 of record JARHVA010000827.1, read on the forward strand.
TTAGAGAGCTTTGGAGTTCTTTATGTCATGCTTAGGTGTCCTGTGATATGAGCGTAGTTGGTGGACATTATACCAGACTAGTTTTGAACCAAGAGGGTCAAATGGTCTAATAGGAGGTAAGGTCAATTAAGAATCTTGTAGTAACCTTTGGAAAATAGTTGAGTAAGACTCAGCTAAAGGTGGCAAGGGTCTAGAGGTTTTGGCCTTAGTTACTGAGATGGAATTCATTTTGGAAATAAGATTGGTGGTAGAGGTCTTGGGTAAGGTGGTGTTCTTAATTGATGACTTTGGTTTAGGTAAAGAAGTTGATAAGTTGGAGGTATAAGATGTCAAGGTAGCTAGGTTAGTTATTGATGGATCAGTGAAGATGGGTGTGTTAAAAAGCAAGAGTGATGGTGTAACCAAAAGTGGTGGTTGGGTTTTGGTTGAGACAGTTGGCTTCCTAATCAAAGTAGAGGAATGAGACCCCAAAATAGAGGGCAAGGTTAAGGGAGGTATAACTCTAGCTTTCTGGCCTTTTGGTGGCTTTACCTCCTTGGTTGATTTGGTTTGGTGCTTGATCGGTGGGTTTGGTAAGTTTAGCTCTAGTTTCAAGGATGGATGATTAAGGCTCTATGTAAGAAAGATGCCAAGGTTTATGGTTTTGTTGGTTGAAGTGATAGAGGATGATTCAATTATTTAAGATTTGGTTGCTTTGGATGGTTGTGAAATGGTTAGGTTGGTAGAGGTTTTTATTAGTTCGATTGATATGACATTGGGTTGGGTAATAGAAGTAGTGGGTTGGTCCATCAAAGATGTGGTTGGAGGTTCTTGTTTAGTGATATAAGGAATCCCCAATTTTTTCTAAAAGGTGGCTTGATCTATGTCAAGTTTGGAGACAAATTCTAATCTCTGAACTAGTCTAAAGAATGGTTTATATATCGGTCTTGTTCCCTAGGCAGTGAAATTTAAAGATAAACCCATAGGTTAAGAAAGGGGAATGGTGACCTAATCCTTTTTCTTAATCAAAGGATGCAAGGTTTGGGTGGGTGGTTCCTCTATGGGAGGTGCAAATATGGTGGCTTCTTCCTTGGGAATGATCTCCAATGGGCAAGTGAATTGTTCAGTAGTTGATGGAGGAGGTAAAGTGGTGATGGTTTCTTACTCTATTATGTCAGTTGAAGGAAGGGTTGATGACTCTACTACCTTGATAAGTGGAGGAGGTGAAAAATTTACTTCTATGGTTTGGGTCTCCAAGGGAAGATAAGGTGGTTCCACTATCTCAATAAGTGGAGAGGGTGAAGAATAAGTAGATTGGGTGGTAGCTTCTTCAACAATGAGGATGTCAAAAACCATATTGATGGTATGGGCATCATGAGAAGACTCAGCTTTGTTTCTCTCATTTTTGATAGGTGCATGATTGGGAAAAGGTTGTCTAAAAATGTCAAGGGCTTGGTTTAGAGATGTGTTGGGGTTGTCCAACATAAGTTACCCCTTGTCAATGAGGGTTTGGACAATGTTCTTGAAGGTATTACACCTACTAACATCATGCCTAACTATTCAATTGAAAGCACATAGGTCATTCTCATTATACCAGCTAGGTGCAGGACAAAAAGAATCAAATTATTGAAGGGGTTTGATGGCAGGAATCTATATGATATTAGCTTTTAACAACTTCTCCAAGATTGAAGCGTAAGACTCCCTAAGTGGAGTAAATTTCTTTTGATTATTTCAGTTTTGGTTCCTCATGTTTTGATTTGAGGAGTTAGAAGAATCTGGTTGATTGACAAATGATGGAAGAGTGGTCTTAAGGACAACCACATTCGTAGTTCCCTTATTTTTGGCATTGGTGTTGGTTTGGTTGTTTGGTTTAGAAGAAGAGGCCTCATTGGATTTGAAGGTAGAGTTTTTATTTTTCAACTTTAACTTTCCTTCATCAATGGTTCTATTTTCTAGATTATGTGTTATGGTAAAAGCTTCATCAAAGGTTTGGAATCTCTAAACACACAATGCAGAAGAGATGTGTTTGGCACATGCTCGAGAAAAAAGTTTTATTAGCTCAGGTTGGGGTAGGGAGAAAGAAAGTTGATTGATTAAATTCCTCCAATGGGCTACAAAATCAGCAATAGATTCATCATAAAATTGATGGATAGAGTAAAGGTCAGTGATGGAAACTTTATTGGAGATGTTTATTGAAAAGTGATCTAAGAAAATTTGGGCTACCTGGGTGAAGGAGAAGAGAGAGTGTTTTGTTATGGCACTATATCAATCTAGTGTTAGACTGGTTAGGGACATGGGGAAGGTACAAAGAAGGAGAGCATCATTGTAGGCAATCAAATAACACGAATGCCTAAATGCCCTAAGGTGCTATTAGGGGTCCTCCTTAATTTGAAATTTAGAAAACTTGGGAAGTTTCCACTGAGGAGGATATGGTTTGATAGGGACAGATAGGTGAATGTGCTTGTTGTAGATCTGGTTATATGATAAAATGTTATGAGCCCTAGAAATGGATTACTCTAGAGTGGTCATTTCATCTATTAGCATTTTCATTAGATCTATTTGGGTTTGCACACCTAAAAGGTTGTACGGTGCATTTTATTGTTGTGGTTGGGTGACATATTGATAATTGTTAGGAGGTTGAGATGCTACCACATATTGATATGTGGACATAGGTGGTTGGGTGTATACCATGTAGGGGTAGGTGGATGTAGGTGGTTGGGTAGTGGGTAGAGGTACATGCCCTTATGGGTTAGGGATGTAACCCAGGTTGGGTGAAATGGGCACCTATTGAGAGGATAAGGTGGGTTGGGTAAGAGCTATGGCTAGGTTTGTAACCAAAGGAAAGGTGGTAACCTTTATACTAATTGGTGGTAAGGTAGAAGGTATAAACACCATAAGATTCTGAAGTGGAGTAGTGACTAATGGATTGGGAGTAGATAAAATAAGGTTAGCAATACTAGTAGTAGGCTCTCCCATGGTGAGTGGAGTATAGTTGGTTAATGGTTGGGTTGTTCCTAGGGTAGAGGAGTTGTTAGTGGGGGTGGAAGGCGTAAGGGTGTTGGTAGGTCAAGTAGGTTAGCCTTCCATAGTAGTATCAAAGGTATTATTGGTAGATGAAGATGCTTGGGTAGTCAATGGTTAGGTGGTGACTATGGCAATAAAAGCATTCCCCATAAGGTGGGAAGGCATACCATAAGGTAGGTCCATAGGTGGAACCAAAGTAGGGGTATGGTAAGGCATGGTGTTGAGATAATGTTTAAGGGCCATAGGATTGTTATCTAAGAAGGTGGCAAAGTTTGTATCTCCTTGGGGAACTACCTAAGGGAAAGAAGGACTTTTCAAAGGATGAAGAGATTTTTCTACTTCAGAGACATACTTCATGGATGAGGAAGTAGAAGAGGTTGATTGGTTTAGTGATGGGTTGTATTCTACTAGGTTCTTTCGCTATTGGTGAGTTAGAACCATGCAAGATAAAGGAGAGAGAATATAAAAACAATCTCACCACTCAAACAAAGAGAAGATAAGAAATGAGCAATGAAATCAAACACACACTAAAAAGTACTTTAAGTCCTAAAGTGTTTTTTAGTCTCTCTTTTGGCTTATGCCTTAAGCTTTGTAAGAAATTGTGTGACTCCACTTGGGTTAATAGAGCAAGTACTAGAAAAGAAATATATGGATGGTTTCAAGTTGTTCAAGCTCTCAAAAAGGATCTATATTGGAAATCAATACATGGCTTGATATTGGGGCCTACCCCCTTGTTTCACACACCATAGCGATAAGGGTATCAGGTGCTTAGCTAGTATATACTAATTTCCAAATTTTATACTCAATTAGAGAGTTGAGTTGGTTCTTCCCTTGGTAATGACCTCCAAGTAGGATCATTGAGAAAGGGTAAGGTGACCGCTAGGTGATGAAATTCCAGTTAGGCCTTATGTCAAGTTGTTTTGATGTTTAATTGATGTATGAGGTTTGGTTTGTGTGTGTGATAAAAGTGATTCTCCAATTGAATTACTTTATTTTAATTTAACTAAGTGAGCTAAAATTGAAATCAACCAATGTATGCAATTGATTTTAAACCTGAAAGAAATTTTAATTTTGTTTATGAGCACTGAATAGGAAGAAGAGCATGTAGATGCAAACAAAAGAAACCCAAGTAGAGACTCAAGGGTCCCACCAAGCATGCTAAAATGTTTCAAATAATTTTAGCTTATGTTCCAAGAAAGGAAGAAGAAAGAAAATAGATACAGGTATGATAGAAAAACCTATTTGGTTATGTGCATGTTGATCAGATGATTATAGAGAGCTCCACTTTGGCTTGTGAGGATTGACTTGTAGATAAAAAGCACTAAAGCAAATGATTGGTTACATAGATAGTTGGGTGGATTACCTAGTGTTAGCTAGATCTGAGAAGCAAGAGCTCCTTAGGAGGCTACCAATCAATGATTTTTAAATAATTAAGTTCAAAATTTGAAAGATAATGTACTTGCATAAATCATAAAGGATACTAAAATTAAGTATAAGAAATGCTTGATAAAGAAATTAATGAGGTTGACTAATTATAGCAATAAGTGGGTTAATACTAATGCTAAATAGGTTGGGTGTGGTTCAGAAAATAGGGTAGGGTTTAATGATCAGGCTAAAGAAAAGAAAGTTGGAATTGGTTGAGGGTAAGTGGGTGAAAATAGCTTGTTGTTATTTTGTACCACAGTGACTGTCAGTGACTGAGGTGACCATCAGTGGTTGAGGTGACCATCGGTGGTTGAGGTGACCATTGGTGGTTGGGCTAAACATCAATCGTTGGGATAAACCATCGGTGGTTAGGGTGACCATTGACAATTATTATGGGTTGGGTCTGGGTAACAAAAGGTTGATTGACAAGGTTCTAGAATAATATTTTGAGAGGTTGGTTTGGGTTGGGCTGATTTTAAAGTATAAACAAAGTGACTAAATAATTAAAACAAATACTTAGCTTGTTAATGGTTGATTGGATGAATGGTTGAGGCAAAAAACTTGTTGGAGTCTGGAATGATTTTGGTAGAGTGATGGTACTTGGCTATTGGTCAATGGATGTTAGTACTTCAGATCTCTATCATGATGGTTAGACTGATGGATCACTAGAAGAACACCTAAAAAAAAGCTCTAGATACAAAAGCTCTTAATATTTATGGATCTCTTTTCACCTCCTACCCCTCTCTTCTTTTAAGAAGGAAGGAAAGGTGCAAAAATACATTAATAAGAGGTTCACCTTGTTGTCTAATTTTAAATTTGACATGTATGGGCTCACACATGAATTAGACAATCTAATTACAAAAAATCAAGGTGGATTTGAAGTTGGTGTTAGTGGTACAAATGATGGAACCTAAATGTCGATGGTCAAGGTGACTGTCGATGGTTAGGGTGACCATCAGCGGTCGAGGGTCAAGGTCAAGTTGGGTTAAAAAGGTGGGTTCAACTAGTAGGTCAAACTGACTAAAGTTAGGTCTGGTTGTTGGTTGAAAGGTCAATATTGGGCCTAAGGGGGTCCTGAGGTGGTCCAGGGGTGTTTTGATACTTGAAACCATAGTGTGTGGTTTTCCAGTGTCTACAATAGGGATCAATGACCTTGATTTTCACAACTGCTTTTGAGTTTATTTATGAATATTTGTATTTGATTTTCACCTAGGGGTAAATGAATGAAATTTGTTTATATATATCAGTTTGGTGTTTATCAAGACATGAAATGGGTCTAGGTCGACCCTAATGTGCTTTGAAAAACATAAAGATATTGGTTGGGGGTGAAAAGATATAGGGGAAATTAACATTATCCCTTTACCAATAACATAGTGTGTTACTATCAAAAGGACCGCATAATGTTTAAGTGGTAGGAATGGGTGAAAAAGGGAATTAGGTGCCTAACTGAAAGCTCAATACTACTTTTGGTATTTCTAGGAATGGGTTGGACTCGCACAAAATTTGGAAAGTGATCAAGAGAGGCCCTAAGATAGGTCTAGGTTTAAGCTAAGGATAAGGTGGTATTAAGTGACACTCATTACACTAAAATGACATTTTAGGTTAACTACATTTGTGCCCCCCACCTTTATTCTAAAAATGCAACAAAGCGAAATGACTAGGATAAAGGAAAAAGAGACGTACTTGGACTTACCTATGAAGTGAAGCCTATGAATCTAGGTTTGAGTCTATGAAGCATGCTCTATTATGTGTCTTATGAATGAAACATGAATGAATCAATCCTTAAAAAATATCAAAAGCAGAGACAAAATTGAGTAAAGAGATGAGAGAAAAAGGAAAGGAATGAATACACCTCATTGTGTAAGCGAACTAATGTTAAAACCTAGTGACATCTTATGTGTGCATGTATATAATGATCAAATAGAGAATACCTTAAACTTAGATAATGGCTTGCTCAATCCTCATGTGTGGGTGGCTCAAGAACTCAAGCTAGCCTTGACTCCATCATTGCTCACCCCTACTCGGTGGATCATAATTTATAAATAACTTGGATTAGACGAATGGCTTGTCCAACCCTATCATGTAGGTGTCTCAAGAACTCAAGTAAGATATGACACCATCATTGCCTACTCATGTGTAGTAGATGCATCTGAATCTGAAACTATGTGATGTAACTAAAATTATTTAAGATGGCTCTAGGGTGACTCAAAAATTTTGAAATGTAAAACAGCTCAGGGGCCACTTGGGAACTTTGAAATGTAAAACAGCTCAAGGGCCACTCAAGAATGCTAACCACTGCAAATGAAATGAGGCATCAATTTGTTGTAAACGTAGTGTAAATGGTGTTTAAAGTAATAATGTGGAGAATGACATGGAGCTTCCATTCCATCTAATAATATTGGTGCCAAACTAAACATATGGGAACAATGTGTCACACATATGCCTCCAACTCTGATATTTATGTATATGGATTTTGTACTGAGTTATAATAATTTGTGTTTGAGTATCTAAAACTAAAATGGGAGTGATCATGTTATGCATGATGCCCCCAATCTGAACAAACCTATGTAATCTATGTAAAATTTGAGTATTTATTGAACATGTCTAATAATATGTGAGTGAAATTATGCAAATCTAAACTATAATTACTATACCTTTTTGACAATTCTAGAATTTTCTATTTCTAGGGATACTAGATAGTAACACAATCCTCTAGCTAATAACACACCGTGATAATGTCCTTTGTGTCACGTTATTAACCAAATGTGTCATTTTTTTGCAAAACTGATATTGATCTGGTTGTGATTGTTTTTCACCATATTTTTCAGAGTCTAGGCTCTGTAATATGTGTCTGCATGCTAAGAATTATGTTTTGAGTGCACTAGGATGGTTTGATCTCTATGACAAACCCCCATGAATGCCCCCTCTTTTAAGGGGAATCATTGAACCTCTGCAATAACTATCCTCAAAATAAAAGTTATGCATCATGTGTTAGACTAAAAATATGTGATATCTACATGATAACCCAATATAATGTGTATACATGACATTAGAATGTGAAATAACATGAGCATAAGTTGGTAATATATGAGGTATGTTACATCTAACATTCACAAGGTTGTTAAGATAGATAAAAAAAATGTAAGCATTATAAGAACAACTAATCTGGATATAATTTGAGTAACTTCTTAGGGAGATGCAACATGATGTCCATCAATGCACCCAAAGAGAAAGGGCAAATGCATGAGGTCCCTCATGGCATCACAACTGGATATAAATTTAGAAAACAATAGATAATTTTCATGGACATGACACATACATGAAAGCATATATACAAACACATGAGGCATGCAAAGTATGTCAAGGGGCCATAGTATAAGGGATATGGGCACATGTCACTAAGTCTAAGAATGCAATACATACAAGGACATGTTCAAATGTCCACATATGCAAATTGCAAGCAAGGTTGGCCTAATGCCACATGGAAGTACATGTTCAAATGTTTGCATATATAATCAAGAAAGAACACACAAGGACATGGGCACATGTCCAAAGGATATATATAATGAAGGAAGTGTGTTGGATTCGTAGAACAATGGCATATTCAAATGCCCTCAAATATATGTAGAAGCAAGAGACATAATCAAATCTAAAGTAGGAATGCTAGACATGAAAGTACGCATGAACATGTGGTACAAATTCATTTAAGAGAAAATATGTATATAAGTTGAGTCTATAGTAGTGGTAGTCAACAAAAAATTAGTGTAGTATAGAATGATATAACCTTGCAAATCAGAAGTTGTGTAGTATAATGCCCCTAATGGGTGAATGTATCAATGTTGAATATGTGTATCTCTATGTGTGTGTGCCTCTGGTGGGTGAATAATAGCTAATCTAGATATGTGTGATAGACTTGCATCTTGTAGTGATCTGCAAACACTCAAAAAGAATAAGTGAATCATGTATATATGATAAAATTGACTACACTAACATACATATCATATGTAGTATCTACAAAATAGAAGGAATGTAAACATATAAATGCATACCATCTAAAATTTATATTTTTTGAGTAATATTTGAATGCTTGTTTATTTTTGAACATATTGTATTGTTTTTGTATTTTTTGAGTATAATCTATGTAAAAACAATATGAAAATGACTATGTACAAGTAGAGAGGAACATACTAATATATGAATCTATCAAGAGACTCACTATCAAAGTATCTTGTATCAAATAAAGGAAGAGTGACTGCATGTGCTTTTCAAGGTGGTATTTGAGATATATGAATTAGGTGTACTGAGTAATCAATAGCTAAAACTTCCTATGGAGTGGGGATATGAATATGTGGAGTTGACTAAACATGCATTTGAACTTTGGAGTTCTTGGGGACCCATATAATATTAGAAGTTGTGACTGGCATAGCTGATCTATGTTGTAACACTGATCTAGATGATAATGGGGCAGAGAGAGGCTCTCTAGAATCCATAACATGTTTCTGACATAGGGGTCTCTCTAATAAAGGGCTATGTGGGAGAGTATTTGTACATGGTAATGTTATAGAAGTATACCTCACTTGCATTAGTGCCTCAACTAATATCATAGGTGTGTTAATGGAAGTTATGTGTGGAGTTGTGACTAGTGGCTACTATGTAATTGGTTGTGGAATAGGTAAAGGATATTCATATGGAAGGCCCTTGACTATAGCCACTTGATTAATATGCATATACTTAAGACATCTTTATATGGTGGAAGGAGAGGCTCATAGTTTTTATATCCAAGGCCTACCCAATAACATATCAAATGTGTTGGTACTAGGTAAATTAAGAATTTGATGGCCACATATGCAGGACCACCCTATAATGAAAATATGATCTCCTCGATGGAGCTTTAAACATGGCCACTAAAACCATGAATAATTATGTATGTCAAAGAAATATCCTACTTTGAATAACCCAAGTGATGTATAAGTGTAATAGTACACATATTAATGCTTGAATCATTATCAACCATGACACTCTAAATAAGATAATGATTAATGTAAGTTTGTACAAAGAGTATGTATAAATCTAAGTCATTATCGATAATCTCAGCTCTGAGAAAGCGATGAGAGGTCTATCTGGCACTAGGGTGTGTGTCCATTGTATGAGTATGATAAGATGATGGTGGTGGATGTGCTTGATAAGTATAATGAAAACCTGAAGTCCCTGCAGTCTCATTAGCCATATGTTTTAGAAATGGATCATAAAATATTTTCATTACTTTCACTTATGTTGGTTGTGCTTTGGGTGCCTATGTAGGAGTGCTCACATCAATGATATTGGCATCTATCAAATCTTGTATCTTATGTCTTAAGGTGATGTATATATTTATAGTATGTCTTGGTACCCTGTGATAATCAAAAAATGCATTGGAATCATAATTCTTTGGAAGAGGCCTAGTTGTATTAACCTCTTTAATGGGACAGAGATATATGATGTTGCATTCTAAGAGTTATTGGAGAACACATTTTGGTGATTGAGGAATATTTGTGAAAGGTCTCCTTGGAGGAGCTAATAAAACCATGTGAGGAGCTGATTCTGAATTTGCATTAACTATTATCTTTTGGTCATTCTTGTTTTCAATGAGCCTCACCTTATATGGGGGATTATTAGAACTCTTATTAGTTAATTATGATATAGTTGTGTACTTTAATTTTCCCATGGAGAGAAGTTTGACTTCCCATTATTTCACTATATGGAATATATATGTGAATGATGGAAACTTTTTAAATAGTATAGCTTCATGTAATGTCAGTAATAAACTTTGCTTGTTGAATATATCCTAGAGTTCTCTTTCTACCGTGGGGCTAGTCATCTTTTCTAATATAGTTTCATATCAAAATATATATTGATGTATAGGGTTATGTAAACAAACTCATTCTCCATTACATGGCTTTGATCCTCATTTCTAAGCCCAAAACTTTAGGTTCTTTTTATTATTATTGAATTATTATCCTTTAAGGTTCTTCAGCTCTTCACTAGGCTTCCTAATTTTTTTATGCATAACATTGATCTATATCACCTATTTTCCATTTTTATCTATATTAAGACCCTTCATAAGCTTCACACTCATCCAATCATCTTTTTCCATCCATTATTCAACTTCTACCATCACCATTCACTCACTAGCTTCCATAGGCTATTAGTCCACTCAAGGCTCAAATACTCCAAATCTTGATTTTGACCTTATGAATGAAAATTTTCTTTATATATGACATATATTAGACATAAAATACCTAACTTAACCCATTTGAACCCTGATTCACTCGCAAACACTTCCTCTTACTACTCAATCTCTCAACCAAGTTCAACTCCTTGTAGCCTTTTTTTCCATAAAGATCATATGTTTGACTAAACCAGAGGGGTTCAAAAATATATAAACATAAATTTGGATACCATTTATCTTTATTCTACTTCACCCAATATTTCATGACATCACTCTCTATGGAAATACCCTTTCTTTCATAACTCCCTCATGCCAATTACGTCTCTTAGGCCTAATGTAATGACTCAGTTTTCAAATATGTATTTTTCAATACTGTACTAATCAGAATCTTCCACTTTCATCTAGGGATGATCAAAATACATGTGATTACCAAGTTTTAAAGATTTCCATGGGTTAAAACCAAAGATAATGGAGTTTCTAGTTGTAAACCCTAGTTAGGCTAATAAGCATGATTGTACAGGCTGAGAGGTGACAATTTGAGTTTTAAAAAGTTATAAATGACTTAAATCCTTTCTAATTGTATATTAAAGTCTATCATAACATTATTTAACTCCCACAATAGTTATATTAATGAAAACAATTAGGAAATATCCCCCACAAAGTAATATACAAAATTATAGGATTAATGACAGGGATAAAATAGGGTTTCTTCTAGCTACCACAACTCAAATGGTTGTATATCCCTCTAAAAAATCACACCTAGACAAAATCACTCTCAACTCAAATTTATATCACAATTACAAAGAGTTCACTCAATAAATTCATGTACTTCACTTTGCTTACTACTCACCTTGACTATGAAACATAGGGTTCATAACGTGACTGTAAGTGAAACCCTCCAATCTTTATATGACATTTATAATGAATGTTTGACTCTAAAAATGAATTAATATAATCATATCAACTCTCTGTCATCATTAATAATCAACCACACAAAGGACCTACTGCATAATCATCCAACTAACTTCAAACTGCAAGTCTACTTGATTGTCATAGTCCAAAAAATAGAGTACTCAGACTGAGGACTCTTTTATTAATTATTCACTCTGGAATGCAATGAATGATAACATAATGAATTTAATGATGTAGATATAGTTTCAAGATTATCATATGACATTTATTTTAGCATTAACTATCTTCAAATGCTATCAAAATAAGTCTCTTTCTTGATTGGCTCAGAAGTACAACAAGGTTTGAGACTAAGAGAGTTCTTTTCTTGAATTCATTTACCTTTTGAACATAATAATGATATTCTAAGAGTTGTATGATTCTAATAACCTATCATGAGCATCACATAATATTTACACATGCACCAATCATCCTCAAATATACTTAAATTATCTTTTCTTCCCTGACTATAACCTTGCATTTCTAGATTCAAACCTGCAACAAACACAAAGAGTAATCCATTCATAGCCGCAAGGGATTTTCAAGACATTAGTTTATTCAAAAAAATTCAACCACATATATTTGGAGATCAATCTCATGAAATAGTTCCCTTTCATTAACATGCATCACCATTATTCACATGTACAACCCATTCCTCATCCCATGTCCTTCATGGAGAGTGTTAAATCTTCCTTTCTTGCTCTATATCACTCTTCCCTCTTCAGATCTCCCTTTCTTACCTCCTATTCTTCCTACCACACTCTCTCTAACTTATTTCATGCATTTCTTCCCCTACTTATATTCACATGCAAAATATACTCATACTTTTTTGTGTCAACCTCACATTGGATTTAGTAGGTTCAAAATAAGAACTTCTTACTATATGTTAACATGACATTTACATGGTGTCACCATCTATGACACTTTTAAGACTATTTAAGAACCTACCTACCCTTTCAACATCTCATTAGCCTCATATGACCTTTTTATGCTCATGTCTAACATTTCAAAATTCAAATTATAGTCTTTGGAGGGAAAATCCCCCAATGCACTCTTTACACAACCTCGTGACTTATTAAGACCCAAAGGACCTCTATTGAAGCTCCTAACATGCATTTGAGTCTTAAACCATTAAAATTATGTTTGATTGTTAGATGCTCCTGCATCACATATTCAACTTTTGGCCCATTGGATTTTTTCTTGAGTTGTGCAATTTGAGCATATGAAACCTTGTCACTGATGTTAATTGAAAAGTGTGCCAAAAAAAAATATATCAATGGATTAAATGTTGTGATGGAATGATAAGGAATATCATAGAACCATTGAAATGCACAATCATTTAAATAATGGGGGAACAACTTAGTCAAGATCCAATCATTGGAAACATAGTCCAAATATGCTACATGAAAAACTAGTAGATGATGCTCTGGGTCACCCTTACCATCATAAAAATTAAGTTTGGGTACCACAAATCTAGAGGGCAGAGGAGTTTCTTCTAGATGCTATGCCAAAGGTGTATGTAGGAGCATATGAGAGTCCAAGGCATAAGATGGTCTAGTAGTACCCTATTAAAGATGTGACACCTTGGATTATAGAGAATGGATCTCTTGCCTAAGGGATTGTACATATAAAGAGGAGGGATGTGTACTAGTCACAAGAGTGTTACCAATGGTGAGAGTTGGCTAGTTGTAGCATGTTGTTACAGAATCCAAGTTGCCCTAATAGTAGGTGTAACAATATTAGCGTATGTTGGGTTAGAGGATTGACCTGTAGTGCATTTTTAGGAGCTCTTTTTAAATAATACAAATAAGGTCATCTTGCAAATCAAAATGTTTAGAAATGTAATATTGCAATTGTATCTTATCAGTCTCATCAAATCGATTATTGAATTCTACCATTATGGGTTGGGAAGTAGGAAAACAAAAATTTGTATATTTTGAACCTTTTAAGAAATTAAATACATGAAAGATTGTAGAAATAGAATAATGAATCAGATCTGAGATTTTGAAATTAATTACTAAGCATAGAAAACAAAAGGATACAAAGCCTAAGATCATCTAAGGTTAGGGTTTGGATGTTATTCGAAGTAAGTTAGGTTCACCAAATGATTTAAATTTTTAGGGGAGTTATAGAGTGTAAAACCATAGGTTGTTAAAGTGCTGAAATAATAAATTAGGGAATAAATATAGCAATATCAACAACCACTAATTTGTATAATAATTAAATTGTTTACTTAGCCTATAAATAGAAATAAATTACAAAAGAGATACTTAGCTAGAAATTTGACTGAGATAGACAAGTGGAGGGTTAAAAACTGGTGCAAGGATAGTGCAAAGTGTCACCAATAAGAAATAGGCATAAAAAACCCTCTTGGATAGTCCTACAGTCCTCTAGTCAGTAGCACATAGTGCTAGTGTCCCCTGTGCCATGCTAATGTCCTTGTGTAGTAGAGACAATGAATTTTCTAGGTGGACCTTCACCTGGTTCTAAGAGGCCTATGTTTGTGTGATTAAATTTTGGATCGTTATTTTTTCCCTATTTTTTATTGATCTCTAATGTAAACCTTGAGCCTCCATATTTATTAGGGTATTTGAGGAGCACACATAGAAAAAAAGCGGCATTAGTAGGATAGGCTGGACATGACCTCAATGCCCCATGTGTTGAGCATTGCCTACATACCAATACCTTGAAAGGGGTTCAAGCCCACTGTAGTTCTCCCAATCTAAGTGTTGGTGCAAGTAAAAGTGAATGCTAGTATGAGTGTCAGTTTTAGTGCTTTAAGTGTCACTTGAGACTGAAAATCTAAGTAATATGAGATCTGGGTTGTTGCAGATGGGTGTGTATGTAGAAGTAGGGAATAATAGGGATCAATCACCTTAATTTATACAATTATTTTTGAGTTTGTTTATGAGTATTTGCATATGATTTCCATCTAGGGGATAAATGATTGAAAGTGTTTTATATATATCATTATGGTGCTTATTAAGACATAAAAGGGGTCTAGGTCGACCTTAAGGTACTTTGAGAAATAGAAAGATATCTATTGGGGGTGAAAAGAGCCAAGGACATTAGTGCTACCCCTTTGACAATAGTGTAATGTGTTACTATCTAAAAGGTCATGTTAATGTCCAAGTGGTAGGAATGGGTGAAAAAGGGACCTGGGTGTCTAAGTGAAGGTTCAATGTTACTTTTAGTATTTTTACAAATGGTTTGGACTTGTACAAAAGCTTAAAAGTGATCAAGAGAGGTATTAAGATAGGTCTAGGGCTAAGTTAAGGATAAGGTGGACTCAAGTGACACTCATTGCATTGAAATGACATTTTAGATGATTACATATTGTTTATTTCTTTAAAAATGTTACCAATTTGAAAAATTTAGACATCGCTGCCACCATATCCATCTAAACAATATTCCAAAACTATTGGAAGAAAATTGAGGAAAACCATCCAGTCTAGGGGATATATCCCCTTCCATAGTAATTATTGTTGACCATTTTCGCTCATAGGCCAAAATTGTTCACCTTCCTTCTGCACTGTTCGAAGGCAATTGTTCCAGAGGGCACGAGTTTTGCCATTGTTTCTCTGTTTGGTTTAGTTCAACAAAAAAGGTTTGATTCAAAGCCAAGAGGTTCAACTTCAACAGTTCAATGAAGTTCATCAGCCTTCTTTGGAATTGGCGCACATTGGTTGAACCTTGAACCGTTGAACCAATCTTTGGTTCAACGGATTTGGTTCAAGGGTGGGTCCTTTACCGAAAGGGAGTCTTCAAAGTCAAAGTGCCCTAGCAGAGGGTAAGCGCGACAAAGGAAAGGGACCGGGCCACTTCAAAGGACTAAGGCGGAGTGAGCGAACAAATTTTTGCAGACTTTTGTTCGCGAGAAAATGCCCGCAGACAAAGTCTGTGGAATTTCAAAGCAAGGCCACAGTCAGGCAGATCTGGGCTTTTCACCCGAGGAAATTGTCCGCAGGACCCAATAGTTAAAATCCAAAGGAAGATGCCCATAAAGAATCGACAAAGGATCCGATAATGATGCCACGTGGACCCGATGATGTCCTGGTGGCCGTCAAATTCAGCATAACGGTTTAGCCGTTAAATTTCAAACAATGACGCTAAAAAAAGCCGTCAATTTCAAGAAGATAGAATGTCCATTGGTTTTAAAATCATGACGGCTGAGGGGGCGTCAAATTTGGTGAAATAGAATAACTGTTTGTTTTCAAAAGGGAAAACACTAACTAGGAAACGAGCTTAGGATCAAGTGACCCGCCAGTATATTCGCCCAAGGAGCCAAGTAGCCGAAAGAGACAAATTCCAAGTGGCAAGCAAAGATGATAGGGCAGGGGGTAGTTGAGCAATCCCAGTGGCATAGACAGAAGGCATTTACTGCCTGATGGCGTAAAGAACGAATTGGACAAAGTAGCAAGTAAAGGATGAATGAACAATTAAGTCCAACTGGCACAAAATGGGGAAGCGTGTTTGGCAGGTGAGATGGCACCCACAAAATTGATCATTTAGAATGATAGCGGCCAGCAGTGCAACCGTTTCCTCTGTCTCACATTAAATTGAAAGGCAAATCGTGTAAGTTACCTAAGCAGGAAATGCAGGTCTCGAGCAGGCAAATAGACAGCTCATTAATTTTTGAGTGACTTGTTTTCTTTTCAAAGGGACACGTATGCCACTTGTAAAATTAGGAGCGCCACATGGGCCTCTTCACTTCCCATATATATTCATAACTTGGTCATTTTGTAGAGATCTTTTCACGAATTTTGCAAAGTGAAGCTCTACTGAAATTTCCACCTGAATCTACAAATACAGTTTTTTACCTTTTTCTTGAATAGATATCTTGTGTATGCCTTGAGTGTTAATCTGTGTTTAGTCATTATCTTTGATGCCGTCACAGGTCCAACATCAACACACCAGCTATCTACAAGGTGCCATCTGCAGCTGATAGGAGAAGAGTTCTACTATGGAGTGCAGAACAGAGGGGATCATCTACAAAGTGCTTCTCACAACACCTTTAGTGAACCTTCCCTTTTTTTTGTATCTTTCATTTTTTACCTCCCTATCAAGTTTGCATATTGTTTCTTTAGTCAAGAGTGAAGCGTATAAGTGTGTTGTCTGATTTTGAGAGTGGATGTGTGAAGGTCAACCTTTATTTTGGTGCATCACCTCTTTTAGAGTAGGTAGTTTGTTTTCTATGCATTTCTTCTCCCTTTTCATCCCCCCCCCCATATTATATATATACCTGTTAACTTTTGCTAGAAACAACACGATGCATCAAAGGGAGCTAGCCCTTATCTAGAGACTCTCTCCTCCAGCTTCACCGGTCCCACAGGCGAGAGGAGAGTTTCCATGTTGCGAGGAGAAGGCAGGAACTTGTCTTCCTGCCACTGGGTGCACTTTCCTGCATCAAAAATTACAACAAATTTGACTTCTTCCAGAGTTGGGGGGGGCTAGTAAGTTCAACATTATTTTCTTGATTAATGACATTAGGAAACAAGTTTAGGAAAACTTATTCCTTTACCAGGTTAAGATGGGTTCTACTTTATAAAATATTTTTGAAGAAAGAAATACCTTCCTCCTTCAATTTATTCCATATCCTTACAAACTGATCCATCATCCTTTACCAACTCCTTTATTTGGTTTGCATTCATGTGTCTAATAGTTGAAAGATTGTTTTTTTTTTAAATTTATATCTCCCTCTTTCAACCAAAGGCTCCTAGATTTCTATCTCCAAAATGTTTCCTCCTTAGCCACAAGGTTATGGTAATTATTGATTAAAACTTTTTTTTTCATGAGCATGTCTTGATCCAAACCATTATTTTTTACCTCCTCCTCCAGGGTCATCAATTTATCATTAATATTTCTCTTATGCTCGAAAATATTTCCAAAGATTTATTTATTCTATTTCTTCAGCTTGTTCTTAATATGCTTTAGTTTACATGTTATTATAAACATATATGAACCTTGAAATTCTTTTTTCCACCATTCCTTAATATTTTCTTTAAGATCCAGATGCTAAAGCCAATTTTTTTCAAACCTGAAAGGATTATTCATTTCTCTATTCTCCCTATGCATATGACAAACAATCAGATTGTGATCTAACCTTATTCTTCATAAAACTACTAAGTTACACTTTAGGTTGAACAACCAGTCAACTGATAATAAGAATCTATCCAATCTAACTTGGATTAACTTATCTTTCATTCTTTTGTTGGATCGGGAAATCTAGAGCCATTGAGATCTATGTCTACCATCCCATTATCTGAGATGAAGTCGTTAAAAGCCCACATACCATCTGTGAAGTCTTGGGATCCTCCCATCTTATTTTAAGGAAAAATATGAGTATTAAAATCCCCATCAATCATCCACTTCCATTTACCACATGTGTTCCTAAAATTCCCTAGTTTCATCCATAGATTTCTTCTTTTAGTCGTTGTGTTAGGAACATAGATATTAGAGAGAATCCACTCCATATTGTCCTCTTTATTAGTAAACAAAATTGCTAGATGGTTGTTATTTTTTAAAAGGACTTCCTCAACACTCTTTCCTAGACATGAGCTATACTACTTTCAAACATTTATGTTTCTTGCAAAATCAAGATACTTTGGGCATGATTCTTCCTAAGATTACTGATTAATACATGCTTGTTCAGGTTATTGAACCCTCTAACATTCCAAGAGATAATTTTAATTTTTTATGTTTAGAAGGAAAATGAGTAACCTAAAAGGTTCTCTAGGTTCTATTTGACACTTCCTTGGCCATTTCCTTGACTTTGGTTTCTTTCCCCGTGGGTCTTCCTAAATGTCTATTAACAAGTCTCATGTCTTTCTTTTTTGTGCTTTTAGTATTTCTTAAGTTGAACGACTGATCTAAACCAGGTAATTTAACCTTTAGGTTTTGAGGTTGAGATAACGAACAAGGGACTATCTCATCCTCCTCAGTACCTTTGCCTTCCTTTCCCCCCTTATGAAGTATTTCCCCTTGTTCAAGTCCTTCTCTCTCTAAACTTCTCCTTGCTCTTCAACAACTTTCCTAGTCTAGGGGCCCTCATAGCTTGTTTTCTTCTCTTATTTTTCACCTTCATCTTCTCTAGTCTTCTATTCTTTTTTTGCTTGTGCCTTCCCAACTTGTGTTGTCCTCGAAGTCTCACCCTTATCATCCTCTCGTCTCTCCTCTTTTTCCTCTTGTATGTGTTTAATTTCTACCTTGGTTTGGTTATTTGGGTTCTTTTCCTCCATATTGATTTTGGTTTCATTATACGAGTTTTATTTTTTCCTCCATAACTGTCTTTCTATCTTATTATTTGGGAATGTTTTATGCTCATATCCCAACTTTTTACACTTTGAGCTATTATCCATTGATATTTCATATTCAATTTATTTTCTCCAATTATTATATTTGGATTTCAACATTATTGAGGTTGGAGGAGCTTTCTCTAATGGGACATAGACACATAATATTACAAACAACAATCTCTTCCTTGACTTAATCACTGCATCTAGGGCTATTGGCTAACCTATAGCTTTAGTTATCCCTATTATAACTTATTCTTCCCAAAATTCCACTAGTAGGCCTATAATCTTGACCCACATGGGTACTTCGTTAAATGTCTCATTATTTAGATTGAACCCAAGTTTCCATTTTTCAAGAAAAATAACTGTTTTCTCCAAAAACTGGGGTCCTTCTAGCATTGTCTTGGCGCAATCTTCTGGATTTGAGAAGGTTACAAGAAAAAATCCTTTAGTCATAGTTGCAATCTCCATGTTGGCTTTTGGTCTCCACTTTTGGTTAGGCCCTTCCTTGAAGGTGTATATATTGGGCCCGATTCCATTGAACATACCAATTAACAAATTTTCCATCTTGGAGTTCACTCTTTCAACAATATTACATGGGATCCCAAGGTAGACTTCTTCCTCCTCCATTGTTGGATCCAATGAATAAACCTTCAAAACATAACTGGTCTTGTCTTTTACTCACTAGCCTTTCCACCCAGGCTTTATTTTCATTGAAAAGAGGATCTTCGGTCCTTTCTTCAATGACACATGGACCCCCTGCTGATTCTTGGTTCTGTCTCGTCTTACTAACATCCTGTTCTAATGGATCGTTGGGATCTCCCTTATTCTACGCTCTCTCTAATCCACCCAAAGATCAATTTAAATTTGTTTGTTGCGAATATTCCATTAACCATTTTCCTTTTGATACTTACTCATCACCATTTAAAATTAACAATTAATTGACATACATATTTTATACAAATCTATATAGAAAATATTGAGAAATGTCATACGTACTAATATTATTTATAATGTTATGGGATATAAATATGCAAAAGTTTTATCAAATAAAGAGTAAGATCACAAATTCATAAACCCTTTACGCATTTAGGAATTGTTTTAATACACAATAATTGTAAGGTTCGTAGGGGCACACCTAATCTAAAACACAAGGGCATGTAACCTTATTAGGGTTAATGTGTAGGGACACTCTTTAACCTTTATATTTGGGTTCGAGTGGCATAACATGTGCGCAGAAAGAAAGGGGCACAAACAGCTCGTTAGAATCTGCGGGTGTAGTGTTCGAGCTATAGATCTGGTGAGAGGGTAGAGGTAGATCTAGATCTGGAAATGTCGGGGGCATTCGATGATTCATACGTGGGGGGGGGAGGAGGAGGAGGAGCAGGCGGAGGTGGAGGATCAGGAGACGATCTCACTAGTCGGCCCTTCGACAGCGACGGTTACCTGGGATACGATCCTCGCCTGCCTTCGCAGAGGTTCGACTCCTCCTTCGCCGACGATCACTTTGCTCACTCCGACAATGGAGCCTTCGACGATGGGGATCTCGCCGGTACGGCCACGGCCACGGCCACCGCCACCGCCCCGCCTCCCGTCTACGTCAACATGTCTGAAGACGAGGAGGAGGATCCCTTACAGCAGCAGGCAGACACTTCTCCTCCTCCCGTGTTGTTCGAGTCCCAACCCCTGGATTATTCGCCCCAAGCACCCTCCGCTGACCTCAATGGAAATCAGAGTCCCTTCGATGTCTACCAGTACGGTATGCCCTCCGACGGCCCAATTCTTCCACCCCCCGACCAGATGCAAGAGGAGGGTTTCATTCTTCGCGAATGGAGACGGTATCTACGCCATTCCATTCATTTTTTTAAATTACACATCTAATGTAACGGATCATATTAAATGTTTTCGGTATCACCTTATCATATGCCCTGGGGATCTGAATATGTGGCTCCTCTTTGGAAGTCCCATTAATTTACCATTTGAGCCATTTGACAATAGATTGGGTGAAATTTAGTTATTTGAAAGGTAGTACAGAGTGGTTGAAGATGTGGGTTTTGTATGTACAACAGGTTAAATGCCATAAACTTAGCTGCTTTAGTAACCTCCGCCGCTGGGTTTTCATTCAAACACCTTCAGGTTCCTTAATCTGTGCTTTCAAGAAAAGGTTTAAAAAAAAGTCCCATGTAGATGCCATGCGAATTTGAAGCGACATAGGAAGGAAGTTATGGTTTATGAAGCTGAACAAAATTGGAGATAGTGTAAATGATGAACATGCAAATAGATCTATAATAAGTTTCTTTAATTCAGCTTCGTGGGAGATTACTCACAAATTACCAGAAATACCTTCTCAAACGGTCGCTGCAAAAACATGATTTGTGTTGCAGTAATTTGTCTGTTTAAAGATACTTTTATGGTTTATATAATTGGTCAAATTTTCTATTGTTTTATAGAAAGCCATTTTTTGATAATGCTTTTTTATTTTAAAGAAAGGAGCTCATTGGAACTCAACTTTTCTGTCATTGAGCCAACGAGTGCACCACCTGACTGCTTAAACCACAGACCAATGAATCTTTTTACCGTATTGCTTTTTGATGTGCATTGACTGGCCTCATTTTATTTATATCTCTGTTTACCATTTCACAGCTGTCAATGCACTGCAACCTGTAAACTTCCAGTAAAAGTTTCTTTAGTGCCATTTATTGGCCAAAACTGGTTCAACCGATATCCCATTCTCAAAACAGTTGTGCTTGTCATGTGCATCAACTGTCCTGGTTTTATCTATCAGTCAGATAACCTTCTTGCAATTATCAGTCCGGTTTAAATTCTAAATCTATTAAAAATGATCTTCTGGGTGTTCTTTACTTGTCAAAATTGCTTCGAGCTATATCCCTTCTCAAATCAGTTGTTTTCTGCGGAGCTTGACAGGTTTTTCTTTATTATACAAACTCACAATCAGCTAAATAAACCAGGCAACATCCATCTAGGACGAATCAAAGTTGCTGGTTCCAGTCACCCCCATGTTTTTTTTTTTTCTTAGTTTCTTTTTTTTGGTATTTTAAATATATCATTACTTATTTTTCTAGAATTGTTTGAACATTCTAGCTTTTCAGCGTTCAACCCCATTGTTAGGTTTCCTAATGTTTTTCGTTTCCTGATTTTCCATAGATTTCTCTAAATTTTGTATTCATTCAAGTCCAAGGTATTCTTTAAGCATGCATATGTGCTTTTATTGCATAAGGGTACAATTCAATATATCTTAACACAATTTTTAGTCAGGTCGATCCACAGTAATTATACTTGACATTTTCCCTCATTGTTGGCTTCAAATCCAAAAAGCTAGTAGCATGATGGGATGAGGATGTGTAAGATGCCAACACAGATTGACAAGATTTACAGCATGAGTTTTTAATAAAATTAACAACATTCATTCTGGCAGTGGCACCAATAAGGCCCAAGCATTGTTGGCCGTAAAAGATCTTTGTGTTTGTTCACTTTCTTGAACACTCTTCTGTATGTTTCAATTCTCTATAGCAGTACAATGCAGTATTTATTGCACCATAGTACTATAGATTAGTGCAATATCAGAGTGCTAGAGGACTGCCAGCTTGAGACTGGAACCTCAAGAACGACAAAAGTTTTATATTTCTTGCTGTATCTGATTGAGATGCTTTTGGTTTAATGAATCCTTTACTCTTTTAGGTTGACAGTATGCACTGGTACCATCGTTCCACCTTTATAGTTCTGTATCTATTGAAAGGCTGTTACTCTCCTTTAGAAGTTGGATGATCTTGTTGCTGTTTGGTCTAGACTATAAATCTCTCTACATTTGTCTGAGTTATTACTCTCTCTATATTCCTCTGAACTTTTACTCTCTCTGCATTCCTATGTCTCTGTCTGCATTCCTATCTCTTTGACTAGTACATACTCCCATTTTCTGAAGGTCTCACATCTTTTTGTTCGATGATGTTTTCTTACACTTGACTCTTCATATTGCATCTATGAATTGCTTTCTTGTCACTTCCCTGTAAACATTTGAGTTAACTTTTTTCTGTGTATCCTTCTCAGAGTAAGGCTAAAATGCTTTAGGCTATACAGTCTTGTTGATTTCTCTTCTTTATTGTTGTTTCAACAAATATTATTATTTTTCTTTATAGGTTTGGAAGAAACTTGAATTTAATGGTATTATGTTTCTTACAGGGCTGATTTTCAGTTTTTTTCTCTTGTTCTTTTGTACGAATGGGTATCCTGGGGGACCTTTATTTTTCCCCCAAAATCTGAAATGGGGAAGTTTCTGATGCCTTTATTGAAAAATTTCGAGATTCGGGAAAACAATCCAATCTAATTATATGCTAAAAAAATTGATGCATACTGTCATTTTCATTTTGAGCTTCCTCAGGTATCTGTATGATTACTTCAATGTATAGTTTATTCTGTACCTGGGAAGATCCTATTGTACCTTGCCTTGTTTAGTTTATTCTTACTTCATTTTGAGCTTCCTCAGGTATCTGGATAGTTTATTCTGTAAGGTGTTTTCTTCTCAGGAAACCATAGAAAAAGAAGTGAAATAAAAAGGGAAACTGTGGAGTTATTAATCAAGATTTTATCAATAAAACTTGTTTCCCAAACTCTTTTTGAGTGAATGGCAACAATCCTTGGACTTTTTAAGTGGTTTTAAACTAAGTGAGTTAGCATTTCTGGATTAATATTTTATAGATCATCATATTCCACATACATTGATTTTTTCTGTCGACCAAGAAATAAAGCTAACATGCATGGTCTTTATGTTTCTGCAGTCAAAATGCAATACGACTTGAAGAGAAGGAGAGAAAGGAGAAGGAGATGCTGCATCAGATCATTGATGAGGCAGAAGCCTTTAGAGAAGAATTTTATAATAAGAGAAAGATCCACTGTGAAACCAACAAAACCAACAACAGAGATAAAGAGAAGGTGATTTGCATGCCTGCATTCTGCACAAATTATTCATGTTACTAATTTGACCATTTGTGATCCATGTGACATTGACGATGAGTTATCTTGTTAATAGATGATGGAAATTGCCACATACCAAGACAGAATTAACTAAATCATCATTCAACCTTTCTTGGAAACCAGTTAACCAGTGCCTTTGGATTTCCATGAGTGGAATATTAGGTCCAGGATTCTTCAAATAACATTTTACTCTTGGACCATATTCATAATTAGCAGATATATGTAGTACATGAGAGTCCTAATGAAAGATGGCCAAGGATTACTCAAATAACATTTTACTCAGACTTGACCATATTTATCATTTGCACATATTTGTAGTTCACAAGGCTCCCAGTTTTTGAGGTTTCAGATTCTGTTTACAAAATTACGTTGTAACACTGTAGAAGTAAATCCTGCATCTGAAAGATTTCCGGATCTAGGTTGCAGTCTGCTTTATCCCTCTCAATAGCTAACATTATGGTTTCCAGGGATTGCATCTGCACATCCTTAGCATCTAGAAAATCTTTAATACCCTCCCATACCTTGAGTGAGTTTATGCTGGGCATTCTTCTTCCCCACTAGAGAATTTGTTGGTGCCAATAGCTTCAGTGAAAACATTGTCTCTACCCTCATGTTTCTGTTATCTTCCAGTTCGTACCCCTCCATGTCAACAAGCTTCAACTCACAGTCCCCCTCAGCTATCTGCTTGCCACAGCTCAAGCCCCTATGTTTTTTGTATCAATCGTTGTGTTTTGGCTACCCTTGAAATTATCCATATGCTGGGGCTTACCGAAGGAGGGCATCAAAACCACATATTTAGGGAGACAGAGAATGGGTCCAGATTGAAGGGAAAAAAATGCAGAAAAACCAGATGGGAATTGCAGTGTTTAGTTGGGATCCACAGTTGGAAAAAATGTCGAGTATGAGAATAATTGACAGAGTGATAATAATGAAGCAGACGTCATGGTGATGGGGTGACAGTACTATTTTTCATCGGCTTTTACATGAGACAGCACTAATGAGAGCGTAAGAGGCCATCACCTCTTTTTTAATGTGCCCAAAGATTTCAAGCCCAACTCCTTCTTGGGAGTGCTCACCTTTTGAAGTCTCAATCTTTTGAGGAGAGGGGTGCCAATATCGTTGATTCATTATTATGATATTATCTAAACTTTAATAGTAGGATAGTGGTTACGTCATATGGACCACTGCCCTTGAGATCAGGTATTATCAATGAAATGACTTGGACCTCATCTCCAACAACATTCCTATCTTATCATTCTCTTTGGTTAAAAATATGGACTGGCTTATTTTTTGTAAGATTGAACTAGTTGTCTAATTGTTCTAAGAAAATTCACTTTTGTGATGGCCTGTCATTCATTTTCTATGGTGGGCAGGTTTTCTTGTCAAATCAGGAGAAATTTCATGCAAATCTCCAACAACATTCCTATCTTATCATTCTCTTTGGTTAAAAATATGGACTGGCTTATTTTTTGTAAGATTGAACTAGTTGTCTAATTGTTCTAAGAAAATTCACTTTTGTGATGGCCTATCATTCATTTTCTATGGTGGGCAGGTTTTCTTGTCAAATCAGGAGAAATTTCATGCAAATGCTGATAAGCAGTACTGGAAGGCAGTTGCAGAGCTCATTCCTCACGAACTACCTTCTGTTGAGACAAAACGAGGTGGCAAAGACAAAGACAAGAAAAAACCAACTGTCATCGTTAATCAGGGGCCAAAACCTGGAAAGCCAACTGATCTTTCTAGGATGCGGCAAATTCTTTTGAAACTTAAGCATAATCCACCTCCTCACATGAAAGCTCCTCCACCAGCTGCAGTTAATGGTACCATTCCTGCTACATCTACAGGGACAAAACCGAATTCATCTTCAGGAACTGCTCCAGCCGCAGTTTCCACAGGACCAGCTACAACACCTATTTCATCAGCAGCACCAGTTCAGCCAGTCATAGCTGTATGATGTTTCTTGAATCAGTGCCCACTGCGTAGTACTAAATTTCAAAACGAGCACTTGGCCTACCTTATGTTAATAGTTTGAGTTCCATTTACTTGCTTCTTGCAGTCTCTATCTACAGTGTTTTTGGACTCGTTAATTAGTGAGAGAATTCAGGGCTTAGGGCTGTTTCTACCAGAATGTCTTGTTGGACTGAGTGTAGACATAGACCCGAGGCATACATTTCCTTAGAAGATTTTATTAGTTACTTCTTTTTATGTCTTTGCAATTAATTGACGTGCAATTAGGTTGCATGCTTGAGAAGCTTTTGTTACTTATTTTTATGGCTTTGCAATTAGGTTGCATGCTCGAGAAGCTTTTATTCGCTAATTTCTGCAATGGTGTTAAAAAGTTATCTGCTTGACAAACACTGATGTGCACTCATGCTTTGTATCACAATAAATACATCTATGTATGCGGCATAATCATTTATTTGCTTAGTGTTCCTATCAAATGGCTACATGTAGTAGTTCACTTAAGAGTGATAGAAAGGGTTATTACAGTTATAGAAAGGATTATTTCTATTAAGGTATTATCAGTTTGGATTTACTTAATTTCCTTCACTTACCTTGAGTAGTTGCGAATCCTTTACTTTTATCTGATCTAACCTTTAATTCTAATATTTGTATGACTGCAATTTCTGCTTTATTGCACGACTCTTGTTTGGAATTATTTCTGTACGTTGCATAATTTCCCTTGGAAACCGGTGGGATTCATTGTGTTCTTGTTCTAGAATGCTATTGCTTTTAACAAATGCATGAATTATTGCAAACACTGTTATTTCTTCGATGTTTTTTGAATTTTATTTTGATTTTGAAGCTGTAAATAAGCTTTTAGGACAAATGACTGTTGGGTCGCTGATCATCTGTTTTCATGTCTGCGTGTTAAATTGCATTCTGTTTTGAAATTCTTGAACTCCTATGTTTTCCTATTATCTGAAGATTAATGCATAAAACTTGGAATTACATGGCAATGCGTAAATATTTAATATGCCCGGCTTCCCATAATGCAGCAAGTGCCTTAGCTTGACCGGTTCTCCATGGTAATTGCTTTTAACATTTGTTTTACTGAAGTTTGTGGAACTGGTGTATTATGTTGCAAAGGTATTATCGCAATTGCTTTTCACATTTGTTTTACTGAAGTTTGTGGAACTGGTGTATTATGTTGCAAAGGTATTATCGCAATTGCTTTCAGTGAATGGTTAACATTTGGTTCTAATAATAAGAGCATTCAAATATGAATGGTACGTTATGCTGTTTCTTCGAAGTGCTGTTGTTTTGTGCAATATGAATAAATGGATCCAAGTCAACGTTGGGTTACATCTACTCATGAACACATGGTAATCAAGCCTTACTGGATGTAAAACAATAAAATCAGACGTAATTACTTGGTTGATTCCAGGGTAATACTTGGTAAGAGAAGGGTTAGGAGAAGTATTTAGTTTGTGTAAATCTGAAAGTCTTCATATTCTGATAAGAGGATAAGTATCTAATTTTTGCACAAATGAATGGTTGTCACAATCTAACAGCAGGATTATTTCTTAGGGCAAGACAGCAAGAAACATGAAAACTCGCACTGAGCTGAGCACCTCACCACAAAAGTGCACTCCATGTTTTTGACGATCAAAACCATACATTGCATGCTTTTGGCACCTCACCAGAATTGTGCACTTCGTGTTTTTGACAACCAAAACCATACATGGCATGCTTTTGGCACCTCACCAGGATTGTGCACTCCGTGTTTTTGACAACCAAGACCATACATGGCATGCTTTTGGCACCTCACCAGAATTGTCCCTTCTGTGTTTTTGACAACCAAGACCATACATGGCATGTTTTTGGCAGAAAATAGAGATGCAAGATTTGATTTGACAAACTCTGTTCGTCAGGTCTAGAGTTCCAAAAACCATGCTCACTTTTATGAATTTTAGTATGGATCTTTAGCGAATTGTCTCCTTCAAACCCTAAAAGGGTTGTTGAATTTGCAGAAGATAGCAAAGAGATTTACTTTGGGACTTGTGTTCAGGTTCTGTAAGATTTTGAAGAAAGTACTACTTATCAGTTCCTTAATAGTATACTATATTGAAGTAAACAACTATAGAGTGGACCACGATGATGTGTTTATTTACTAGGACTTTTAACATCACAATAAATGCTTGATTTTTTGTAAAATTTAGTAGTAAGTACTAGTTTTATTGGATTTTGTTTAATTTGAGCTATTTGTGCTAACATGACTTTCATGCCTATATTTATCGAAAAATGAATTAAGAAATCATCCACTAATGTTGTAAAAGAGTGCATAGATCCACAACCTAAATAATGTGAAACCATTCTAGCGCATAGTCCTTTAAGCTCTTTGGAAATAACTTAGTTAACATTATATTATTATGAGAAAAAATTAAATAAGAGGTATAGAAAGATCTGATGTGACAACAAATTACCCTGCAATTGGATAATTCAAACATGGGAGCCACAAATCTTATTGAGAGAGAGTATGTAAGCACTTTATAAGCCAAGGGGTTTAAGTAAAATATCGTTAGAAGTGTTCTTATTTGTTGGATTTTTAAACCCTTGAAATAGCATTATTATTTGAATTTACAAATCTTATTTGGAGAGAGTATGTTAGCACTTTATAAGCCAAGGGGTGTAAGTAAAATATCATTAGAAGTGTTTTTATTTGTTGGATTTTAAAACCCTAGAAATAGCATTATTATTTGAATTTGTTAGTTGCACATTGAATGAGGAGATTCTTAATTTTGGTTTGGAATATTTTTAGTTGTAAAATTGTATTGTTTTAGGATAATATTATGTTTTTATTGACACATTTCTCTATATTTTGGATTTATTTTAATTATGGGATAATATTAGGTTCTTATTGACACAATTTTTTATGTTTTGTATTTATCATACGTTGTATTTTCCTTTCCCTTTCTCTCCTCTCATTCTTCCCAAGTTCTTTTTCTTCTGTCTTGTCTTTATTCCCTAGAATTGTATACTGCATAGTTTTGGGGACCCATTATTGTACACTAAGGCTTTGATGTGGGCCCTTGTAACCCCTGTTTTGGGTCTTTTACGTTGTGTTTTCTTTGGTTGTCGATTTTTCTCATTGGTTGTGTTGGCTTACATATGATTTTGGTCTTAATTTAAATATGGAGAGTTTATAAACAGGGAGGTGCATTAGTACATAAAGACGTGAAATGTAATAAAATGTTGAAGAGTGATAAGTGAATTTTGAAAGTAGTACAGCATTTAGTGAAGAACGGAATTTGAGTATTTAGAGTAGACTTTGATTGAATAATTGAAGTCTCTATTGCATTGTGTCACCTGTTCATGCCAGCATAAAGAGTCATATAGGATGGGGGATTGTATCACAAGAAATTTGCATCCATAAATTTATTGTTGAAGTGCATTGAGTGTTGTATTCTAAATTTGTTCTAGAATAGAGGTCTGATAATAATGGAGGATAACATAAGTCCCTCATTCTTTGATGAATTGTAGGGGTTGTGGAGGTTAAGAAGTGTTCTTATTTGTTGGATTTTAAAACCCTTGAAATAGCATTATTATTTGAATTTACAAATCTTATTGGGAGAGAGTATGTAAGCACTTTATAAGCCAGGGGTTTAAGTAAAATATCATTAGAAGTGTTCTTATTTGTTGGATTTTAAAACCCTTGAAATAGCATTATTATTTGAATTTAAAAATCTTATTGGGAGAGAGTATGTAAGCACTTTATAAGCCAAGGGGTTTAAATAAAATATCATTAGAAGTGTTTTTATTTGTTGGATTTTAAAACCCTTGAAATAGCATTATTATTTGAATTTGTTAGTTGCACATTGAATGAGGAGATTCTTAATTTTGGTTTGGAATATTTTTAGTTGTAAAATTGTATTGTTTTAGGATAATATTATGTTTTTCTTGACACATTTCTCTATATTTTGGATATATTTTAATTATGGGATAATATTAAGTTCTTATTGACACATTTTTTTATGTTTTGTATTTGTCATACGTTGTATTTTCCTTTCCCTTTCTCTCCTCTCATTCTTCCCTAGTTTTTTTTCTTTTGTCTTGTCCTTATTCCCTAGAATTGTATACTGCATAGTTTTGGGCCCCCATAATTGTACACTAAGGTTCTGATGTGGGCCCTTGTAACCCTTGTTTTGGGTCTTTTAAGTTGTGTTTTCTTTAGTTGTCGATTTTTCTCATTGGTTGTGTTGGCTTGCATATGATTTTGGTCTTAATTTAAATATGGAGAGTTTATAAACAGGGAGGTGCATTAGTACATAAAGACATGAAATGTAATAAAATGTTGAAGAGTGATAAGTGAATTTTGAAAGTAGTACAACATTTAGTGAAGAACGGAATTTGAGTATTTAGAGTAGACTTTGATTGAAGAATTGAAGTCTCTATTGCTTTGTGTCACTTGTTCATGCCAGCATAAAGAGTCATATAGGATGGGGGATTGTATCACAAGAAGTTTGCATCCATAAATTTATTGTTGAAGTGCATTGAGTGTTGTATTCTAAATTTGTTCTAGAATAGAGGTCTGATAATAATGGAGGATAACATAAGTCCCTCATTCTTTGATGAATTGTAAGGGTTGTGGAGGTTAAGAAGTGTTCTTATTTGTTGGATTTTAAAACCCTTGAAATAGCATTATTATTTGAATTTACAAATCTTATTGGGAGAGAGTATGTAAGCACTTTATAAGCCAGGGGTTTAAGTAAAATATCATTAGAAGTGTTCTTATTTGTTGGATTTTAAAACCCTTGAAATAGCATTATTATTTGAATTTAAAAATCTTATTGGGAGAGAGTATGTAAGCACTTTATAAGCCAAGGGGTTTAAATAAAATATCATTAAAGTGTTTTTATTTGTTGGATTTTAAAACCCTTGAAATAGCATTATTATTTGAATTTGTTAGTTGCACATTGAATGAGGAGATTCTTAATTTTGGTTTGGAATATTTTTAGTTGTAAAATTGTATTGTTTTAGGATAATATTATGTTTTTCTTGACACATTTCTCTATATTTTGGATCTATTTTAATTATGGGATAATATTAAGTTCTTATTGACACATTTTTTAATGTTTTGTATTTGTCATACGTTGTATTTTCCTTTCCCTTTCTCTCCTCTCATTCTTCCCTCGTTCTTTTTCTTTTGTCTTGTCCTTATTCCCTAGAATTGTATACTGCATAGTTTTGGGCCCCCATAATTGTACACTAAGGTTCTGATGTGGGCCCTTGTAACCCTTGTTTTGGGTCTTTTACGTTGTGTTTTCTTTAGTTGTCGATTTTTCTCATTGGTTGTGTTGGCTTGCATATGATTTTGGTCTTAATTTAAATATGGAGAGTTTATAAACAGGTAGGTGCATTAGTACATAAAGACATGAAATGTAATAAAATGTTGAGTGATAAGTGAATTTTGAAAGTGGTCCAGCGTTTAGTGAAGAACGAATTTGAGTATTTAGAGTAGACTTTGATTGAAGAATTGAAGTCTCTATTGCATTGTGTCACTTGTTCATGCCAACATAAAGAGTCATATAGGATGGGGGATTGTATCACAAGAAATTTGCATCCATAAATTTATTGTTGAAGTGCATTGAGTGTTGTATTCTAAATTTGTTCTAGAATAGAGGTCTGATAATAATGGAGGATAACATAAGTCCCTCATTCTTTGATGAATTATAAGGGTTGTGGAGGAGAAGGTAATTTTTTCATGTAAAATTCAAGAAAAGGGAGTGAAGTTTTAGAGGACTCTTGAATTAGGCAAACAAGGTTATTCAATTAGTTTTAAAAAAATCATAGGTGCTCATAGCCATACACCGATGGTTTCAATGGGCGATGAATTCATCCCAATGGTTATAGTTGTCAATATATATATATATATATATATATATATATATATATATATATATATATATATATATATATATAGTTTGTATCAAGTTTTATGGGTTTTGTTTGTCTTGCCTTATAAACATGTTATCTAGTGTGTGTTTCTTACAACCATCCCTAGATTTACTAAAATTTTGATATTCTTCTAGAAACCTCTCTTTGCACTTATCATAAAATATTCCTTGTTCTTGTTAGGTCTGGTTTGGTGGTTTTATTATAATAAATTTGATAATTCTTGATTGCATGTGGTATGAGTAGAAGTCTTGGATCTTGATGTAAAATCACTTTTTATTTATTATGATATATATTATATGATAAGTTGGGATATAAACATTTTTCAAAGGAACAATTTGAGGAGTGCAATTAAGAGAGTTGAATAAAAGGAATTTGAGAAATGTATTGATAATTTGGAAGAAATTGAGAATAGGTGAGAGGAGGATGTTGAAGAACTTGGGAAGCATGGATTTTGAAAAGAGAGAGAAGAATTAATAGTAGAAGCAATAGAAGCATGAGGAGGAATGGTTTCAAAAGAAATTTGGGAAATGACTATATTATTAGGCAAGTGGTTGATCTACATTATGAGCATTGAGATATCCATTATCCATCTTATAAGGTATGTCTTGCAACTTAAGCCCATCTTGGGCCTGTTGACTTAAGGTTTTGCTTTAAATATATATCAATACATATTTCAACTCTGTTATCTCATTAGGATTGGCCATAATGTGTTTTTTAAAATGTGCAATGTTTGATACTCTTTTTGATTCATCTACAAGGTCTTGGTGGTCATGATCATATGTTTTATCACCTTGGGATCCCTTCATACCATAATCATTCAAAGGCATCTCAATATCACTTGCAATAGAATATACAACTATGAAAACAACACTACATTTATAGAGTCCATTTTTTTTCCAAACAAGATATAAGGTTAACTAAAGGAATTTCAATGAAACCAACAGGAATATAATTTATCCTAACACTTATTGTTGTAGGTTAAATTTGCACCCTTGGAGAGAGTTTTTTAGGGTCCCTTTAATTGAGCTACATATTGGGAACAATCATAGGTTGTTGGTCACCTATAGTGGGGTTGGACATCTGGAGAAGGCCGATTTTCTCTTGATGCTCACATAAACTAATGCTTGTCACAGGAAAAAGGGTTAAACGGTTTATAAGGGCTCCTAAGAAGACTAAAAGGGTGATGCACCAAAGTTAAATGGACACTCATATAAGTTTGAACCCACACTGGATCAACATAGGATAACTATAGCTCACACAACCTCACAATCTTACTAATTGCATAAATGTTTCATATAAGAGGTTCGAATAGAACACTAATCTAGACCTGCAAATAGCTTGAAAACACCTTCAAAGAGACAAACAAAAGGACAATGGATTAAGAAGATTTTCTTTCATAAATTTATCATACACAAGCATACTAAGCACTAATCAAAAGCAAGAGGTAGGCAAAGAGTTCATTCTATTACTTCAAAAGGCAGTTCTTACAATATTTTGATAGGGTGTAACCATATGAAATGAGCACACTTTTGTGAGTCTCAATGAGTATCTTTATCCCAGAAAAGAATGAAAAATTCTAAGAGCTTGGAACCCCCTCAATGGGAATGAGACTATGATATATAAGAGAAGGGGGCAAGAGAAAGAAAGTGGGAGCATGCCATCAGAAAGGGAATAGACCATTCTGGGTCATTAATTGAGCTTGAGCTGCCACCTTTTTTCTCTAATGAATGCCTTGCCATCTTTTTGTTCAATCAGGACATTGCTCATGGCTTACCAAGTGGGAAAGTCCCTAAAGTTTTGAGGATGCATTGAATGCACTTCGCTACAAGTCTCAACCACCAGATCTTTTTCTTTGATTCTTCACGCCATCTCCCACTGACGAGAAAAATTTCATGCTCATGGATTTGACATAATCATGGCTTTGCCTGCTTTAGGTGGCTCCCTGTTCAAAATATGACCATGTTGAAGGATGAGGACCCTCTTCACAATCACATATATCTAATCTTGATCAAATATGGATCAGATCCTTTTCATAGATGGAAAACCGATCTCCTTTATTGGTTTCCCTATAGCCATTTATGTCGATGCAAACCTATAGACTGCGTAGCTTCTTTTGATCTTCCTTAGGTCTTAAAGACCTATTTTTGCCTTTGAGCGTCCATAGAAATCGAGAGCTCATTATATACAGGTATCCTTCAAAGAATGGTGAACACAGTTGTAGAATGAACTTTGCACACCATAAATCTACAAACCAGAGGTCTGTATTTAGCTTTAATGGCGATCCCTTTATATTCTTTATCCCTGATTGCATGGCTATGTCTTCTCCTTGATGTTTGATTGAGCTCTAATGGTAGAATGATGACCCTGCAAGGCTTGCTTTCCTCGGTTCGACCCTGGTCACATGTTCGACCTCCCATCGAAGATCCTTTAGTCTTTCGACTTTGAACCTCGCTCGTTGATTTGCTTTGTACGAGATGCATGCGGGCCATTGATTTTTCTAGGAGCCTAACATGTTTATGCCACTTGGCAATCTCTTCCCTGTCCTTGAGATATGATGACCTTGTTAACCTCGCTCGCACCATTAGATCAAGATGTACGAAGCAACGTGAGCCCTTGATCTAGATCTATTAAGTTTTTGACTTTAATGCGCACCATTGGACCATAATGTACAAAGCAATGTGAGCCTTTGATATACCTGAACCCACTTTTCTGTTGGTTCCCATGTACCGTTGGATCATTGGTACGATTGAATGCTGATCGTTGATCTAGATTGGACCCACCTTTTCATCAGTCGCCTCGTGTCGTTGGATCTCTACTCGATGAATCCACACCATTAGATCTTGTCCAACCTTCAACCTTTTAAGGGCTTTTAACCTAGGGACCTTTTGACTCATTTGACCCCAACGTGAACTATTATATCTTGCTTGTTAGTATGCAAGCTCATGCACATTGTTAGATCTTGATCAACTTCAAACCTTTTAAGGCTTTTTGAACCCAAATAGTTATTTTATAGAGCTCAAACTTGACACTTGTGTGGACATCTCATTCTACAAGCCTATCTTTAAACACTTAGATCTTGAAATAAAAATCTCACATGGGTATGAACTTGCAAAGCATGTTCCTGGCATGAAGAACTTTGATTGCGCATGATCCACTGGTCGCACAAGGTTTTCTGAGCACATTTATAAAATTTGCAAGTAAATTGGTCCATTTATTCCTGCATGATGCCCTAGGGATGGTCTGGCTCACTTAGGCTTATGCGAGGGACCTTTTCTTGAATTTCCAAGGCTCCAATGAGCTCCTTAGGCTTGTGCAAAACTTGCTTCATGCTCCTAAATGTCATGACCACCATGGAGACCTGCTTCCTTGAATTTAGACAAACTACACTTTAACTTCATGTGTTTCAAAAGTTTTTTAGGTTGCATGAGATCTTTTCTCCTACTATTGGATCCTTTGTTCAACATGAACTCTGCTCAGCTTCTCACTTCATACCACGACCCCTAGAATTTTTACTGCAATGTCAAGTTCTATATGTGGGCCAAAATTGGCCAACATTTTTGGTGACATCCAGGGGTTGCATGCTTGCTATGCAAGACTAGTGGCCTTAAACTGATCCATTGGGCATATGGAGTTCCAAGTCTTCTCTCAACTAATCATGAAGATAGTCCAAAGCTATCTCTATCTGGAACCTCTCTTGAAGCAACAAGAATGAAAGAAAACAGAACAAGTACCCAAGGCACTTTTAAAAGGGAAACACACATAAAAAAAATGCACAAGGCACTTAGAGGAAAGCATAAAAAGCTACTCTAATATGTACAATATGTTACAATAGATATATTGCTTCTAATAACAAGGATTCAAATGAATGCCATTGACTGTGATGGGTAATATCTCTCCATCTAGTTGGACAAGATGAAAAACATTATATTCTTTGCATCCATGGATCAAATAAGGACTACTCCACAAGCTGTCAAACTTGGTATGGTTGCTTGATTTGGCCTTATTTGGGTCCCACTTAAAGACTAGGTCACCTTCCTTGAAGCTCCTTGCCATAGCTCTCTTTTCAAAAGATTTTTTGACCTAAGCTTGATGTGACTCTAGTGTTTTCATAGCAAGGTCCCTAGTTTCTTTCAACTCCATGGGCTCTATC
Source organism: Torreya grandis (assembly GCA_037957365.1). Taxonomy (NCBI): domain Eukaryota; kingdom Viridiplantae; phylum Streptophyta; class Pinopsida; order Cupressales; family Taxaceae; genus Torreya; species Torreya grandis. The sequence goes on from JARHVA010000827.1 coordinate 1,000,029, forward strand.
ATCTTCACATTCATGGGCTCATCCTCCATCAACTCAAGATGATGGGCTAACCCAATGCAGGCAGCTCAAGGAAGATATATAATTTGGCTTCCCTTCTATACACAAGAACATATGGAGAATTACCAATGGTAGCTTTAGGAGTCAATCTATCAGCCCATAAGGCTGTCCTTAGCTTGGTGTGCCATGTTCTCTAATTCTCTTTCATGGTTCTCCTGATGATCCTTAGCAGGTTCTTGTTTGTGGACTCTACTAATCCACAAGCAACTAAACATGCAGAATTAAACCAGAAGTAACAAGTAACTAGAATTCAGAAATAACACAGAATATGAGAGACAATACCCAATTGTATTAATACTCTTCCAGAAGGAAATACAATAAAGAAGATGCCACAGTCTTCTTCCTTACACACCTCTAGGGCTCCCACACCTCTAGGGCATAAATAGTAAATCTCTTCAAGAGCTCACTCTCTCTCTTATGATCCCAACACACAACTCAAACATAGAGTTGGTGTTCACCTCCAACCAGTCAGTATCACTACTGCCAGTACCACCAGTTAGTATCACTACTACCAGTACACAAGTTCTCCATGCACTCCAAATCTGAGTACTCCATGCACTTCAAGTACACAACATACTCCAAGTAGATCTCCCTGATCTTGCACCTTACTGTGTTGCTATCACCTTTGATCTTGCTACCCCACAGACCACCTTTGACCTCGCACACACACACACACCTGCAAATCAATGATCTTACTTACCCATGTAGATCTCTCTACACCCTGAAGAACCCTTGTCCTTGCCTCACCAAGTCCTTATGATTCTCCAAACTAGTACCCTGGTGGATCTTCTACCTGATCTTGCAACAACCTGTAGATCTCCCTGATCATCACACTCGGCACCCCTGTGAAACTAGGAGCTACCCTTGCTCTCTTCACTCTCAGAAGGAGTTAACCAAGCTCAACTCAAACTAGAACAAGTTACAATACAGCCCATGAGTCTATTATATAGATCTCATGCAAACAATAATTAGACATCCAATCATAATAATTAGATCTTCAGCTCAAGACTATAATTAGCCTTCTTACATGCATACAACCGGTTCGTTAACAAACTATCCGTAACACTCACAGTTCCAAACCGCACAGGCGACCGACGTCGGTCCCTGTCTACCTGGAGATGACCGACATCGGCCGAATACTGCCGATGTCGATTTCCTTCCTGTCTACCCCTGACCGACGTCGGTTGGCCTGACCGACACCGGTGACTGTGACACTCAGCAACCTCCTCCCTTGTTTGCATCAGTGATGTTTTTAGCTCCACAACCTAACATAGGTCACCTTCCTTGAAGCTCCTTGCCATAGCTCTCTTGTCAAAAGATATTTTGACCTAAGCTTGATGTGACTCTAGTGTTTTCATAACAAGGTCCCTAGTTTCTTTCAACTCCATGGGATCTATCATCTTCACATTCATGGGCTCATCCTCCATCAAGTCAAGATGATGGGCTAACCCAATGCAGGCATCTCAAGGAAGATATATAATTTGGCTTCCCTTCTATACACAAGAACATATGGAGAATTGCCAATGGCAGCTTTAGGAGTCAATCTATCAGCCCATAAGGCTGTCCTTAGCTTGGTGTGCCATGTTCTCTGATTCTCTTTCATGGTCCTCATGATGATCCTTAGCAGGTTCTTGTTTGTGGACTCTACTAATCCATTTCCTTGAGGATAGTAGTTGGAAGAGGTGTTGAGGTTTTGAGACCCCACTCACTTGTCTTTATACCAAGGAATGCTGGTGCATTATCTAAAATTATGGTGGTTGGGACACCAAACCTGGTCACAATGCTATCATTGAAGCTCAAAATTGCACCCCCACTAGCCTCCTTCAAAGTAATGGTTTCCACCCACCTGGTGAAGTAGTCAATTGCAATGAGCACCCATTTATGCCCTGCACTTGATGGTGGATTGATCATCTCTATAAAGTCTAACCCCCATTGCATGAAGGGTTGCTCCCTTTGAATTAGATTGAGTGGAAGGGCGAATAATTTTTTCTTTCCTACAAAGAGAGCACATTTCTATGATTTTCTAACCCATGCATGAGCATCTTTGAAAAGATTGGGCCAGTAATAACTAGCCCTCATTACCTTTGTTGTTATGGTTCTAGGTGCAAAATGGCCTCCTGCAGGGCCATTACAGAATTGTTCCAAGAGTTTGGTCACTTGGTCATCATCTATGCGCCTAAGGAGTACCTTATTGAGGTCCTTTTAAAAAAGAACACCATCAACTAATGCATAAGGTATGGATTGAATCCTGAAATACCTTCTTTTGACTCTATACAAACCTTGGGGGCATTCTCCTATTGTCAAGAAGTGAGTCATGTCTTGAAGCCAACTCCTTTGAAGTGGAGGTGCATCTATTTGTGAGTTGTCTTGGGTCACCAAAACAACTTGTCTTCCTAAAGGCCATCTACCATGTTCTCACACAAGTCCTTACCTTTGACCAACTTGGTGACCTTGATCTCTACATCAAATTTCATGACCTTGGTGATTCAGCCTACTTTCTTCTCATTCAAATCCTTGTTAAGGAGGAAGTCCCTAACTCCAGGCTGAGACACCATAAGATGAACTTGTTATTAGAGAGCATGAGTCTAAACTTCTTGGGACTCCTTAAGGATGCAAGAACATATTTTTCAATGAAAGTGTATCTTACCTCATCCTTCTAGCCTTTGACTAAAAAAGGCAATTGGCTGCTCTATTCCTTCGCCATTATTTTCATCAGCATAGTTGATATGTTGTCAACATTGGCAAAGGTGTGCAAGATGAAGTCTTTGGAAAAGTTAGGATTCAAGAGTGAGGATGCTTGGGCAATGCCCTGCTTGATGGCCTTAAACACTACCTTACCTTCATCTAACCAAGCAAACACTTGGCCCTTCTTCAACATGGTGGTGATGAGATTGACCAAGTTTGCAAAACTAGGTATGAACCTTCTCACAAAGTTAATCTTTCCAAGGAAGCTGTAGGTCCCCTTCTTATGCTTTGGTAAGGACAAGGTTAAGATAGCACTAATTTTGTCAGGGTCAATGGATAGTCCTTCTTTTGAAACAATGTGACCCAATAACTTATCTTCATGCACAAAGAACACACATTTCTTGGGATTTAAAGAGATACCATACTCTCTACATCTCTATAATATTAGCCTCAAATGGTCCATGTGCTCACTGGCTTTCTTGGAGAAGACTGTGATGTCATCCAAGTAGACCAATACCATTTGATTTAGCAGCCCTTGAAAGGCCATGTCCATTGCTCTTTGAAAGATTGCCCCAACATTAGATAATTTAAAAGGCATCTTCTGGTAAGTAAATGTGCCCCACTTGGTGGTGAAGGCAGTCTTGTACCGATCTTCTTCTCTCACTGGCACTTGGTTATAATTTGAATACCCATCCAAGAGAGAGAAGCATTCTAAACTAGAAACTATTTGAAGGAGTTGATCCATAGATGGTGGAGGATAGTGATCCTTCAAAGAGACCCTATTCAGGGCTCTGAAGTCCACACATAGCTTGATATCTCCATTCTTCTTCCTGTTAGGTACTAGATTAGCTACCTATGTCCTAGGAGTGCTTAATTGAAAAGATGATCTTGGACTCAATCAACTTGGTCAATTCCTTCCTCATGAGCTATTCAATCTTAGAGTTTATGGGCATTTATTTCTGCATGACATGCTTGGCATTAGCTTTTAGGTGTATAGTGTGTTGGGCCAATTTAAGATCAAAGCCCCTTAAGTCACTATATTTCCAAGCAAAGATGTCTGCATATTCCTTACAAAGCTCTATGAAAGCATGCCTTTCAGCTTTAATGCTTACCTTTCCAAGCTTGAGAAGCTTGTCTTCAAGGATAATAAATCTCTCATAGTTCTCTTCATTTGTTGACATCATTACTTTATCCTTCCTCATATGGTCCCCTTCATGAAAGAGACCTTCTAGGGTGACTATCCCTTTGGAAAGCTTATTGGATCTTAATTAAACAATCTGCTCCCCATACTGATGCTGCAATTTTCCTTGGTTGGTGGAAGAGAACTCTGCTTCTTGTTGCAAGAAACATGTAATCTATTTATCACTTTTAAAGCCCTGCTAATGAGCTTCATTATATGGCACTGATGGTCTTATTACCACTTTGACAAGTGGTTATACCTTGGTCCTTTTAAATTCATTGGGGATGTTAAAATGAGTCCCCATAGCTACTAGTCTGTCAGCATGTTGATTCTGGCCCATGGTCACAAATTGGATGCTAAAGACCTCAAAGTCCTCAATTAGGGCCCACACTCTATATTTTTAGAACTTCATTAAGAGGTTCTTAGTGACATTTTGGCCTCTGACCTGGTGCATAATCAATTCACTACCCCTATAGACTTGCAACTGCTTGATCTCTCTCTTACTAGTCCATTGAAGGCCATGGATGAGACCCTCATATTCTACTACATTATAGGAGCAGTTAAATTGGAACCTATATATAGAGAAGTTCTTATCATTTGAATGGGAAACTAGCATAACACATGTACCCACTCCATGCTTGCTCCTTGAGCCATCAAAGTATAATTTCCATAGACACTATGATCTTCTTGAGGCCTCATGAGGGATGGCATGGATTGGGTTTCTTCATGTAAATAGCAGACACCCAAGTCTTTTTCTTCAACACCTTTTAAGGGGTCCACTAACTCACTACCATTCCATAGTTCATCCAAGAACATGTCTGGTCTCTCTTCTAGATGAGTGTTTAGCTCCTGCCCCATTGCAAATTCATCCTCATCAATGATGGTGCAATTGATATTGATATTATCTGGTCCATAGGGCTCTATGTGGAATTGTGCAATGGGCTCAGTTTTGATTTACAATTTGGCCCCATATTTGGTTTTAAATGCCATATATGACCAATCTGTTGCAAGGTAACCTCCTATTTTTGTTATGAACTCTCTAGATAAACATAGTGCAAAATGAGGAGGCACATCAAAGATCAACACATCTTGAACCACTGAGACACTCGGGCAAGAATAGAAGGTCAAGTTGAGGTCCCTGATTATCCCAGATGGCTTGGTGGAAGAACCATCCAGTTGTAACACTCCTTTAGTCTAGGGCTCATACTTTAGACCAAGCTGATCAACTAAGGACTTTGGCATTACTGAGGTACTAACCCCACTATCCACTAAGCAATTGTGCACCAAATAATTACCAATGATCACTAAAATATAGAAGGGGGAGGCTTAACTGCTTTACTTGATTGCCCTTCATGTGGTCCTTTAGCTGCATTGGTGAGAAACACATTCTCCTTACTTGATGTCTTGCTTGTAACATTGATATTTGATAGTTATTCTTGAAGGATGTCCACTTGACTAGGCATGGAGAGCATGTCCCACATTTGCACACTCATATTGGACCTTTTCATTTGTTCCATAATGTTGATAGGTGAACCACCAACCTTTGGTTGTGCTTTAGGGGTCACAACTATACCTTGAGCTTGTGAGTTTTGAGGGACCAAGACATTCCATTGATTTTGACTCTTTGGAACTATTAGGACCTTTGGAATAGCAACAAGTCCAACTGGATTGGATATTGAAGGAGTAATGTTAGGAGGCTCCTTGCTTGGTTCTTAGTTACCATCCATATTCCCTCTTTTGAATCTTATATTTGCAACCATTGGAACATAAGCTTGGCTAGAACTAGCTTTTTGGTTGAGTGCATAACACTCTTCTTGCTCATAGTTTACCATTGGCTTGGTCCTTGATTAGGGTTTTGACCTTGTTGAGGCTCTTCCACCTTGGTCATCATAGGTACCTCTACATTTTGGGCCATGAGAGTTTGGTTCTACCCAAAATTAGTAGCCTACTGTCATTGATCATTAAATGCTTGAGTGAAGTCAGTGATTGGAATAATGGATTGCCCAAAAAATTGATTCCAAGGTATGGTACCCTTAGCTTTTTGTGCCACATTATTTTGAACTAGGACCAAGGTGTTGGAAGTGCTTGCAACATTAGAATTGTAGTTACTTTGCCTATTGTAGCCATGCTACTCCTGTCCTTAGTTTTGGCCTTGGTAGTTCCCTTTGTATGGTGGCCTATTTGCTTGGAAAGCTTGTTGCTAAGGTTGATATGAACCTTGATAAGGCCTATTGAAAGCTTTTTGCCTCTTAAAATTTACTATCTCATTTCCCAACGATTGAAACATGCTCTTGAGCTCTTAGAAGTTTCTTTGGTCTTGGGAATCACTATATCCACTAGTGGAAGCTTTCTCTTGTTTTGGTGCAGGTATTGCATCAATTATTTGTGTAGGAAGAATGACATCAAGTGAAGGGATAACAACAGGAGGTGGTCTAATTTTAAGAAATAAAGGCATTGGTGGTCTAGGTGTAAGCTTGCCAGCTTGAACTAGATAATTTTTTGCTTTGATGGCCACCTCATAAACATCTGAAAGTATATTCTCTCCCATAGATTGGATCATCACTGCTATGCCACTATTTAAATCCTTCAAATAGTAAAGGAAGTCAAATTTAGGGGTTGGTTTGACTGCGATTGAGATTCTGTCCCAAGTTTTTTGGAACCTTGTGTTAAAGTCTTGCATGACTCTATGAGGAGCTCTCTTAATGACAATTAGTTGCTCTACAAGTGACAAATGGTCACTTTTGTCCTCAAATCTTTTACACAAGGCATCACCTAATTGGTCTCATGTTTGAATGGAATTAGTAACAAGGCATCTATACCAATATAGGGTCTTTCCTTTGAAAGAAGTAGCTAATAATCTAATAGATATATTTTTATTAGTGACATTATGGATATTACAAAAATTGGCTATCTATAAGGTGCTCATAAAGTGTTGTAACTTGGTCTCCATTATAATAAAGAACACTTTTGAGAGCTACAATTGGGATAGGATCATATTGGGCAAGGTCTAGGGGGATTTGGCCATTAAAATCCACTAAGAGAAAAGGTCTGGGGGCTGCCATGGCTATAAAAAGATTTAACAAGGATCTCCTTGCAAGGGTAGGCCTTAAAAATGACTTAGGAGCAAAGGTTCCTTGATATGGATGTGTATTGACAAATCTTAATCTTTTTGCTTAATTCAAATGTAGTTCAAAAAATTCAAATGGAATACCTCTTGAAGCTGACCTTGTTGTCACCTTTGGCATGAGGTGAAGTCATTACCTTTCTACCAGAATGTTGAATCTTGCTTTTAGAGTCACCGGATGCTATTGCTTGGGAGCTTAACTGCTAAAAATTTGATTAAACCAACATCAACTTTGATCAATATTACTTGAATTAGAGTCCCATTAGGCATTCTAAAAACTATTTTAGGCTCAATTTTCACCCTTGGAGAGAGTTATTTAGTCTCCCTCCAATTGAGCTACACAATAGGAACAACCCTAGGCTTTGGGTCACCTATAGTAGGGTTAGACCTCTGGAGAAGACTGAATTCCTCTCGATGCTCACCTAAACTAATGATTATTATAGGAAAAAGGTTAGAAAGGGTTTATAAGGGCTCTTAATAAGGCTAAAAGGGTGATGTACCAAAGTTAAATGGACACTCATATAAGCTTGAACCCACACTAGATCAACATAAGATAAATATAGCTCACACAAACTTACAATATCACTAATTGCATAAATGCTTCATAGAAGAGGTTTGAATAGAACACTAATCTAGACCTGCAAATAAATTGAAAACACCTTCAAAGAGGCAAACAAAAGGACAATGGATTAGGAAGATTTTCCTTCACAAATTCATCATACACAAACATATTAAGCACTAATAAAAAATAAGAGGTAGGCAAAGAGTTCATCCTATTACTTCAAAAGGTAGTTATTACAATATTTTGATAGGGTTTAACCATATCAAATGAGCACACTTTTGCAAGAGTCTCAATGAGTATCCTTGTCCTAAAAAAATTAAAAAAATCGAAGAGCTCAGAACCCCCTCAATGGGAAAGAGACTAGGATATATAAGAGAAGGGAGAGAGAGAAAGAAAGTGGGAACATGCCATTAAAAAGGGAACAAACCATCTCAGATCATTAATTGAGTTTGAACTACCACCTTTTTTCTCCAATGAATGTCTTGCCACATTTTTGATCAATCAAGACACTGCTCATGGCTTACCAAGTGGGAAAGTCCCCAAAAGTTTTGAGGGTGCATCAAATGCACTTAGCTTCAAGTCCCAACCACTAGATCCTTTTCTTTGATTTTTCATGCCATCTCCCACTGAAGAAAAAACTTTCATGCTCATGGATCTAACAAAATCATGGCTTTGCCTACTTTAGGCGGCTCCCTATCAAAAATATGACCATGTTGAAGGATGATTACCCTCGTCACAATCACATATATCTACCCTTGATCAAATCTAGACCAGATCTTTTCCATATACAAAAAACCAATCTCCTTTATTATTTTTCTTGTATCCATTTATGTCAATGCAGACCTATAGATTGTGTAGCTTCTTTTGATCTCCATTAGGTCTAAAAAACCTATTGATTCGTGCAACATTTCAGGTGATGGTTCTACCCCAATTGGTGGTAGAACTTTTAGGAGCCATAAATTTTGCACCATAGCTCCATTTGACTCTCTGTTTGAACCTTTGTAAAGCTAAGAATGAGGAAAACACAATGAGATGGCATAGAGCTCCGATTGGTGTGTTTTGACCCCCAAAAATAAATGAAAGTACCCCAAATTTCAATTTTAGTAGTGCAGTCTAAAAATAATAATTACTCAACTTTTATGTTATTATAAATCATGGAAATCGAACCACTTAATCTCCTTCAATATTGGTGAACTTCCACATCCTCCTCCTACCTTAAAAATGTGTATAAATAAAGATGTAATCTGAAATAGAAATTAGACATCTCTTCTCAGAGACAGATATATGTTGTATCTACAATAATAAAACATATCCTCTCAGAGATAGCATTATTATTTGTGTTCTTGAAATATTCTTCAACCAAGACTTTGAATTTTTGGATCAATGTTATCAGAGCAGTTTGTCTTTAGAGTGTATAATCCTGAAGATGAGGTTAGATTACAAGAAGCTTGGGTGGAAAATAATAGAACCAATAGACTATCCACTTGTTTACTCTAAATGACCTCAAATGATAGACAACATCGAGACATACAATCCTTTCAAGGAAATGGTGAATGAAGCCCTCCAAAAATAGCAAGTGAAGATGCTACAACAATTCACCCAAATTCTCCAACAAATCTCGATGGAAAATTATGGCTCCTCATCTGTAACCCCACATCTTTTCAGTGCCCCAACACCCTTCAAGGTTCAGGTGAATTTTGATATTTCTATATTTGAAGGCAAAATCAATGTTGATGTCGTAAAAAATTGGTTAGATCAATTATCATCCTATTTTTCTATAAATAAATTTACCAATAAAGAGAAGATCACTTTTGATCTTTTGAAAGCATCATTGCCTATCAAAAATTGGTGGAAAGTGTAGAAGAAGAGATTTAGTATGGATGATATTGGACTTGAGATAGAACCTACTTGGGATGATTTCATAGAAGTTGTAAAGGAAGAATACTACCCCATTGGAGCATATGATGATCTGTATGTAGAGTGGCAACAACTTCACCAAGGTAAGGAATAGTCTGTTCAATATTACACTAATATTTTTCATTCTTTATTTGTGAGATTGGGCATCTAAGAAAGTGAGAAACACAAGGTTCTCAAATATCATGGTGGACTATAATGGTATATACAAGGGGAAATGGAACTCTTCAATTTGGAAACCCTTAGTGAGGCGTACAAGTTCACGATGAAGATTGAGTAGAAGCATGGATGAATGAATGTGAAGAGTCAGCCTTAAAAATGAAAAAGTGACAAAGAAGGTCAAACATGAGGCTAAAATTAGAATCAAAAAGAAGGGAAGATTGAGAAATGGTGTGATTACCACAAATCTGGAACTCACTCCAAAGAAGAATGTTGAGCCATCAAGTCCCTTCTTTCTGAGTCACAATCCTCAACATCTATTGCTCTACCTCATACACACCCTACAATCAAAGAGGATGAAGAAGAGATTGTAGATGCTGAGCCTGATGTTATTATTGCTTCATCATAGACCCATGAGGAGAGGCCACATGATAATAAAAGGTTTTTTCACTCTAAGTTATGGGTGAAAGGTAAGCCTCTGCATTTCATTCTTGATAGTGGAAGTCAAAAGAATTTAATCTCTGCTAATATTGTGAAAAGCCTAAATCTATCCATGAAGCCTCACCCAAAGCCATACAGTATTGGATGGTTGACTTCAGGGAGAAACCTCCTTGTCACCCACCAGTGTCTTCTCTCATATGCAATAAAACCTTTCCAAGATGAGGTCTTATGTGATGTGGTCAATCTAGATGTTTACGATGTACTCCTTGGTCAACCATTCATGTATGACCAACATGGAATCTATGAATCAAGAACTCAAAGAATCACCCTCACTCTTGGAACATGATGCTATAGGGTACTAGAGGTATCACCTTTTATATCTGTTTCCCTGATTAGTGCCAAGAAATTTGTTCTTATGGTGGTCAAGCCATAAAAATATAAAAGGGCTGATGTTGAAGCCTTGACTACATAAACAACACAATAATAGAAGAAAATATATACCAAGCTAATGAAGTTCACAACCTTTCATCCACAAATTGATGGTTAGATAGAAATGGTGAACAAACATGATCCATGCAACAATTTGAGGTGACCATTCGGTGACAGTTTTGTTCCTCAAGCCGTTATATCCTCGAGTATGTCCTCAAGCGATTATGTCCCCAAGCGTTGTTTTGTTTTAATGTGAGCGTTGTATGGATTTAATGCTGGGACATTAAATTGTCACCCATTAATTCTTCAAGCCATGCAATCTCCTGAGGTTGTTTTCAAAAATATGTATAAATGCATTGTAACCCAAAAGGGGAAGGCATACATCTCTTCTCAAAGATAAGCGTATGTTTTGTATCTACAAATTTTTGATTCAACAAAACATCTCTTTTCAGATTTAAGCCTATATTTGTATTGCGGTTGTTAAGTAATACGATGTCTCTTCTCAGAGAATCCATTGTTATTGTGTTATTTATGTGCTATTGAAATATTTGTCAACCAAAACTTTTGAGTTTTGGATCAGTGGTATCAGAGCGGTTTGTCTTGAGAGTGTATGTTCTTGAGGACGAGGTCAGGATACAGGAAACTTGGGTGGGAAGCGATAGAGCTTCCAAATGCTCCACCTGTGCACCCCAACTGACCTCAAATGGTGGATGCCATCGAGATGTCTGATCCTTTCAAGGAAATGGTGAATGAAGCCCTCCAGCGGCAATAAGCGTAGATGCTCCAACAATTTGCTCAAATTCTTCAAACACTTTCGATGGGAAATTCTGGCTCCACGACTACACATCCAGGCTCCTCATCGAGGGAGTTTTCTTTCAGTACCCCAACACCCTTCAAGGTTTAGGTAAAATTTGATATTCCCACATTTGAAGGCAAAATCAATGCTGATGCAGTGAGAAATTGGTTGGATCAACTGTCATCCTACTTCTCTGTAAATAAGTTCATCGATGGAGAAAAGGTCACTTTTACTCTTTTGAAATCATAATTGCCCATGAAAAATTGGTGGGAAGTGTACAAAAAGAGGTTTAGTATAGATATCATTGGCCTTGGGGTGGAACCCACATGGGATGATTTTATGGAAGCAATAAAAGAAGAATACTATCCCATCGGTGCGTATGATGATCTATACATATAGTGGCAACAACTTCACCAAGGCAAGGACCAATCTGTACAAGATTACACATACACTTTTCATTCTTTGTCTACAAGACTGGGCATTCAAGAAAGTGAGAAACATAAAACTCTCAAATATCATGGTGGACTACAATGGTACATCTAGGGGAAATGGATCTCTTCAATTTGGAAACCATTAGTGAGGCATACAAGTTCACAGTAAAGATTGAGAAGAAGCATGGAAGAATGGATATAAAGAATCAGTCTTCAAAATGGAAAAGTGATAAAGAAGGTCAAACACGAGGCCAAAATTGGAAGCAAAAGGAAGGAAAAACTGGGAAGTGGTGTGGTTATCACAAATCTGGAACTCACTCCAAAGAAGAATGTCAAGCTATCAAATCATTGCTTTCTGAGTCACCATCCACAACATCTACTGCTCTACCTCATATAGACCCTGCAGTCAAAGAGGTTCAAGAAGAAATTATAGATGCTGATCTTGAAGCCATTATAGCTTCATCATAGACACATGACGAGATGCTAGATGACAAGGAAAGGTTGTTTCACTCTAAGTTATGGGTGAAAGGTAAGCCTCTGCATTTCATTCTTGATAGTGGAAGTCAAAAGAATTTAATCTCTACTAATGTTGTGAAAAGCCTAAATCTATCCATGAAGCCTCACCCAAAACCATACAGTATTGGATGGTTGAGCCCAAGGAGAGACCTCCATGTCACCCACCAATGTCTTCTCTCATATGCAATATAACCTTTCCAAGATGAGGTCTTATGTGATGTGGTCAATCTAGATGTTCGTGATGTACTCTTTGGTCAGCCATTCATGTATGATCGACATGGTATATACGAATCAAGAACTAGATGGATCACTCTCACTCTTAGATCATGGTGCTACAAGGTACCAAAAGTACCACCTTACACATCTATCTCACTGCTTAGTGCCAAGAAATTTTTTTTCATGGTGGTCAAGCCACAGGAATCCAAAAGGGCTGATGTTACAGCCCTGGTAACACAACAATAGAAGCAAATAGATACCATGCTAAAGAAGTTCATAGCTTTCCATCCATAGACTGATGGTCAGACATAAATGGTGAACAATTAGGCCCCACATAGTTCCATAAACCATAGTCCCTTCCAAGTGTGCATCGAGAATCAAATCAAGACACAACTACCACACTTGATGGGGAACGGTGACACAATGGGGACCATTTCTTTTCAAGGAGGGAGGAATGATCTGGGCAACAATTCGAGGTGACCATTCGGTGAAAATAATTCCTTGAATTTTGTATTTTTTTCATTTTGTATTATCGGTGATAGTTTTGTTCCTCGAGCCGTTATATCCTCAAGTATGTCCTCGAGCGATTATGTCCTCGAGCATTGTATTGTTTTAATGCTGGGACGTATGTCCTCGAGTGTTGTATTGTTTTAATGCAAGTGTTGTATGGATTTAATGCTAGGATGTTAAATCATCACCCATTAATTTCTCGAGCCATGTAATCTCCTAAGGTTGTTTTCAAAAATATGTATAAATGTATTGTAACTTGAAAGGGGAAGGCAAACATCTCTTCTCAGAGATAAGCGTATGTTTTGTATCTGCAAATTTTTGATTCAACAAAACATCTCTTTTCAGAGATAAGCCTATATTTGTATTGTGGTTGTTAAGTAATACGATGTCTCTTCTTAGAGAATCCATTGTTATTGTGTTATTTTTGTGCTATTGAAATATTCGTCAACTAGAACTTCTGAGTTTTGGATCAGAAACAGGCCCTACACAGCTCTATAAAGCACAACTCCATAAAGCACAACCCATTCCAAGTATGCATCAAGAATCAAATCAAAACACAAATACTATAGTTGATGACAAATATTGATGCAATGGGGACCATTTATTCTCAAGGAGGAAGGAATGATCTGAGCAACATTTTAGGCAACAATTCAAGCGATGGTTCTACCCCAATTAGTGGTATAACTTCTGGGAGCCATAATTTTTGTACCATAGCTCCATTTGACTCTCCATTTGAACTGTTGGAAAGATAAGAATGAGGAGAACATGGTGAGGTGTCATAAAGCTCAAATTAGTGGGTTTTGACCCCTAAAAACCCAATGGAAGTGCTCCAAATTTCAATTTTAGTAGTGCCATCTAAAAATGGTAATTCCTTGAATTTTATATTGTTGTAAATCATGGAAGTTAAACCACTTAATCTCCCTTGAGATTTCTCACCTTCCACATCCTCCTCCTACCTTCAAGATGTGTATAATGAATATGTAACCTAAAATGGAAATCAAACATCTCTTCCCAGAGATAGGCATATGTTGTATCTACAACAATAAAACATCTCTTCTCAGAGATAACATTATTATTTGTGTGTTCTTGAAATATTCTTCAACCAAGAATTTCAATTTTTAGATCACCTATTTTTACCTTTGAGCATCCATAGAAACTGAGAGCTCATTATATAGGGATCCTTCAAAGAATGGTGAACACAGTCACATAATGAAATTTGCATTGCACAAATCTACAAACTAGAGGTCTGTATTTAGCCTTAATGGTGATCCCTTTATGTTATTTATACTTGAATACATGGATATGTCCACTCCTTAGCATTTGATCAAGCTCTAATGGTGGAATGATGACCCTTTAAGGCTTGCTTTCCCTAGTTTGATCCTGGTCACATGGTCAACCTCCTGTTGAAGATCCCTTAGTCTTTCAACTTTGAACCTCACTCATTGATTTGATTTGTATGAGATACATGTGGGTCATTGATTTTACTAGGAGCCTAACATGTTTATGACACTTGGAAATCTCTCATCTATCCTTGAGATACATTGACACTGTTTACCTCACTCACACTATTGGATCAAGATCTACAAAGCAACGCAAGCCCTTGATTTAGATCCAGTAACTTTTTGACTTTAAAGTGCATTATTGGATCATAATATATGAAGTAGTGTGAGCCTTTGATCTAATTAGACCCATTTTCTTGTCAGTTTCCACACACTATCAGATCATTGGTATGATTTAATACTAATCATTGATCTAGATCAGACCCACCTTCTTTTCAGTTGCCTCAAACTGTTGGATCTATGCTTGATGAATCTACACCATTAGATCTTGTCCAACCAACAACATTTTAAGGGCTTTTAACCCAGGGAAATTTTGACTCATTTGACCCCAACATAAACTATTAGATCTTGATTTTCAGTATGCAAGCTCACCCAGACTATTAGATGTTGATCAACTTCAAACCTTTTAAAGAATTTTAAACCCAAATGGTTATTTTATGGATCTCAAACTTGACACTTACATGACCATATCATTCTAAAAGCCTATCTTTGAACACTTATATCTTGAGATAAAAAGTTCACATGAGTATGAAACTTGTAGAGCATGTTCCTGACATTAATAACTTTGATTGCCTATGATCCTATGGTCGTATGAGGTTTTTTGAGAATATTTATAAAATATGCAAGTAAACTATTCTATTTGTTCCTATGTGACATCTTGATGATGGTCTGACTCACTTAGGCTTATGCTAGGGACATTTTATTGAATTTCCAAGGCTCGAATGATCTCCTAAGGCTTGTACAAAACTTGCTTCATGCTCTTAAATGTCATGACCACCATGGAGACATGCTTTCTTGAATTTAGACAAACTACACTTTAAGTTAACTTAAAGTGTTTCAAAAGTTTTATAGGTTACATGTGATATTTTCTCCTACTATTGGATCCTTTGTTTAATATCAACTCTACTCAACATCTTGCTTCACACCACGACCCCTAGAATTTTTACTATAATGTCAAGTTTTGTATGTGGGCCAAAATTGGCCAACACTTACCTAGTTAGAACCTTATTTTTAACTATATTTGTTGTGAATATGTATTGAAATGTTTGATTAATACAACCCACATTTCAAACACAACATGGGATATCTTGCCAATGTGGGATTGCTCTTTCAAGACAACCTCTAGAGACAATTGGTTTTATTTCCTATTCTAATGCATAAAATAAAAAATAGTAAAAGGAGAAAGATAAATAAAATATTATGTAGTGATACCCCCAAATAAAAATGGTTGGTTTCCTATCTAAACAAACACAAAGCTACTTATTATGTGATAAATAAAGTGAATACAAAGTAAAGAAATGTAACCAAATAGGTGAGATCTAATCTGAATATGAGAATGAGATTAAAGAAGTAAGAAAAAAGGAGATAGATGAAAAATTACAATCACAAATTATATCATTTTAAAGTTTACGCACATTGAATTTTGTTTATATAAAATGTCTCAAAAGAAATCTTACATAAAAGATCAACAAAGGTTTTAGATCTGAATCACAAGAATATAAGGATTGTGCTGGACTTAGAAATCAACATTTGCTTAAATGAGCTTATTACAATATATTGAAGAGGAATATTTTTTTTAGTTACCCATATTAAAAATGCTTTTGTTTCTACCCATGCTTTGTCCATTTCCTATATATTTGGTGGCTCAAAAAAATTTTCTTTCAAAATTTTATGATGCCCATACATGCTGCCTTTTGTATGCATGATGTAGTTTTGTTTTAACATTATATTAATATATATTTACATATTTTTTTTGAATTATCTCAACTACATGGAAACTTATTTTCATTAGCTTTCTTTTAATACACAACTTGTATAAAATCTATCTAACTTATATGCATCCTTTATATTAAAAAGAAATATTTTAGCCTTTTATGAACCCATAGCTTTCATTTTGGATAGATTATCTAATTCACAAGATTTCTCACTAGTGGGGTGAGCCCACTATTAAACAAAATAATAATAGATTTTAAAACTTAAATAAGACATTTTAGCCTTCCTTACATAATTAAACTAGCTTTTATTAGATTGTTTTTTGGAAGGAAAATCAAGCCGTGAGAAAATGGAACCTAGGACATAATTTATCAACAAGGTGCAAAATTAGAAAACATAAATATGATGAAAACACCCTATGGTTTGAAAATAATTAATCAAAACTAAGGTAGGGTTTTGAATATAACATAATAGCTAAAGATAAAAAATTTGAAAGGATAGAATGAAACAAGCCTTAGAAAATTTAGACCTGTCACCAATGAAGAAATATCTAACTCTAGAAGGCTAAAAAAGAGACAAGACAATGTAGGTTCACAAAAATATAATATGAATAAATGGATCTAAGTAAAAATTGCATCACATCTACCCATAAACATGGTAAACAAGCCTAACTAGATGTAAAAAAAAAAAATCAAACTTAATTACTAAACTAAAGCCAACACAATAATTGACAAGAGGAGGGTTTAGAGAAGTATCCAATTTTCAAGTAAATTTGGAAATAATCATCACTATATAACATGATAAAGATTTTTAGGGCAAGATACTAAAAGTACATAAAACTCACAACAACCTAGGCACATCCCTAGATTTGTACACAATGTTTCTGGAAACCAAAATGGTACAGGTTTTTAGGAGACCAAAAACATGCAAAAATTAATTTGACAACCATGTTTGTCAGGTTTGGGGATCCAAAAACCTCTTTTAATTTTCATAATTTTCATGCAGATCTATGGGAAATCAATCTTATTATTCAAACCCTAATAGGGTAGTTGAATATATAGAGGATAAGGACAAGATTTGTTTTAGGTCATGTGCTCAAGGTTAGTAGGGTTCTCAACATCGACTACTAATTAGGGCCACAATTAGTATATGATATTGAAGATAATCTACTTGTAAAATGAAATTCAACCAGTTAGTTCATTGTCTCTCTACTATGACTTTCAACATTACAATGAATTATTGATTTAATCTATAATGTAGTAATAAATGCTAGACTCTCTTAATCCTTATTCTTGATTGAATTTTATAAATACTCAAGTTGATTTCTTATTCTCATTCATTATATGTCCTGAATGCACTAATGTACTTGTGTATTATATACTTCTTGAATTAGAACTAGGACCTTATTGGCATACAAATTGACACACAATGAGAAAAAGAGCTGAAAAATTAGGTCCCACAACCCCTAACGAACTCAAAATAGGGTAAGAAGGGTCCACCCCTAGAAATTAACTTTGTATATTTATAGGAAAAATAAGAAAAAATAAAGGAAACAAGGAAGGAGGAGAGAGGAGACATGATAGAGAAAAAAGGGGAACATGATGGGAAATACTTAGGGATATGGACTAATTTAGACCAATAATCGACAAACACACACATACCCTATAATAATGCAATTTTATGACTAATAAATACATAAGTATCATTTTTTGGTTACTACAGGTCAGGTCTTGATGCAATCTCATTTGATATATTAAATGATTTCTTAACCCCCATATAATTGTGAAGCAGGGTTTTTCAATATTTGATCATGTGAACTTTCTCACTTTGGGGAGTAAGACAATACCATTTGGCCCTAGCCCTTCAAAGATTCTATTGTTAATATGTTTATATATTTCATGAAATTTATTACAATATAAATTCAATTATAGACTTTTAAAAATAAATAATGAAATTTAATTATTGGTTCTCTTGGTAATCTCATAATTGATTATAGACACTTAAATTTGGCATAAAACTAGTTATTTTCTATTATATTAGTGCATTTACATGCTTTTGGATCATTTGCTCATATTAGGATCTTATTGACACCTTTTCATTGTGGTATGGGTCTCATTTACCTTATGTGATTCCCCCCTTTGTAAATCCATTTTTTTTGCACCCTAGGCCAATGATAATACAACCATTCAATTCATAACATTTAAAAACCTATAACATGACTATTTATTTCATTCGGTACGACCCTAAATGCTCTTAGAATGCCTAAAACACTATTTTAGGTCTTCTTGGTCTTCCTCATCATGAGCATGCAACTACACTTATATTCTGACTAGGAGTGCACCATGATGCTCCTGGTAAAATTTTTAATGCATTTGTTGGCCCATTTTCTTGGTTAGTTTTTGTTCTTTGTGCCTCATTTTTCAATTTTCATACTCTTTTTTGTTAGCTTGTATGCTAATAAGGTCTTAATTAGAATTCAATAAATCTATAAGTACATGAGTACATTTATGCATTTCAAATGGAGGATGACAAGTAAGAGACACCAATTTCCATTGATAAGCAATCCATTAAAGTGTTTTGAATTATTAGAGCAACACCCCTATACCCATTAAAAATTTTACTATGTTATTTGTCATATGTTTGGTAGATGGAATTATAGAAACAAAAATTTGGTCTTTGATATTTGGAAATGTTAATCTTGACCTACACTTATCCTACATGACTTGCGCATCTCCAAATAACTCATATTAACCATTCCCATACACCTACATGTTAGTTATGAGCCTAATCCATTATGAATTGCTATCAATTACCTACATGAACTTATCAATATATGTTAATTCAGTTGAGTATCCTACTCAAATATTTATAGATCACCACATTTGTATTTATGTCTCCCAAATAATAACATCATACTCAGATAGTAACGTTGACATTACTATATTGATGATGACATTACCATCATTTGCCTAACAACAACTATTTTTAAAAATTAAATCATTTTTATGGGTCAAACCATTTACCTAACATGTTAGTGGCATGATGCATTACCCAATTGAGTGAATATAAATACAAATCAAGGTTAAAATATTATTTATCATGAATTCTAAAGTACTCCTCAAATAAACTATTACACATTGAGAAAATCTGCCCTATCATTTCCAAGTTTTAATTCAATCTCTAGGAGCAATCGTTAGCCAAGTCTGAAGCACACGAAGTTAAGTCAAGCTAAAACATTGTTAATATCAAATCTAGATTACTATGTGCATCCATATAAAAAAAGAGGATAATCACACTATTGACTTTTCAAGTCACCTTGATCTCTCATCACTTCATATGCTAGAAGCATGACCTTTAGGCCAAAACCAAATGATCAAGAGTTAGTATGCCTTCATGTGGACCTACTTACACCAAAATTAGGTATTTTATGATTATTCAAGAGCATTTCTACTTTTACATATTTTAATTAAGCCTATTAGGCATGTGTGATGTATTATGGTCATGTTATCCCTTGTCAAGGCTTAGTTGATGCTTAGAGGCATTTACAGGTGTTTCTCAATGTGAAAATAAATCAAAGGTCTCATAACATTTTTTAAAGTCATGAAAGGGGTGAAACATTCCTAAAGGTTTCATAAGATTCATTTAAAGATTGGGAAACTCCTTCATTAATCCTTTAAGTATGTACATATTTCCCAAGAGTATCTTTGACTTAGTTTCCCCCCTTCTTTCTGCCTCCTTGTGGATCTTTCAATCTTCCCTCAAAGGAAAAGATCTTTCACAAGACCATGAACTGGTTTCATGATGGTTTCTTAGATTATTTGCATGTTTTTTGTATCTAAAAGTGCCATATCCATTTGATTGCAGGCCTTCAATAATGAGCATGAGTTCATTGTCATGGTCAAAGCATATGTTTCCAGGATTCTTGTCATTCAATGTTTCCATGAGGGTATAATGAGAAGACAAAGTTTAAAAACATGTCTATAGGTTCTCAAGTGGTTTATAGGACCATGAAAAAGGTCCAAGATCAAGAAATAGGGTTGAGGATGTTGAAAAGTGAAGATACAATATATTTTCAATGTTTTCATGATGCATATGATGATAAAATAGAGATTTGACAAGCCAAAGAGTAAGGTTACATGTTAATAAATGACTTACAAAACCCTATAAAGGATCAAACAACAAGAAGTGAAGGTTAAAAAGGTTGAATAATTCCTAAAGATCAAGAAATAAGAAGTTGCAAGTCTTTGAGGAAGGAAAATGAAGTCTTCAGGCCATGATAATGCATTTGCAGAGGTTTGTAAGCAAAGAATAGTCGACCAACTATTACGTCCTATCATACTTATACTGATGCATGATATGAAGTAGTGGAGGAATCTTAGTAGGTCATAATGTATCTTTTGGTGATCCCTAGACTTGTCAAGAAGGTAAAAATTATGTGGATCCATATAAAATTATGTAGATAGTCAACTAACAATCCTAAAACCTTAAACCCATGACTATACATTTGATAGTTTTCAAAGCTTGAGAGGTAGGAAATATGATTGTAGACCCCTTCTAAGCTCCTAAAAAAGAAAAAAACAAAGGAATACCTAATGCACAAGTCTACAACATCAAAATCTTGCTAACATGACTTACATGCAAAATCACTTTTACCATTTTCAAAAATGATTTAAAATTTTAACCTTTAAATCAGAGTTGTAGGCCTATTACCAAGGACTTGATAAGGTTCTAAGCTTTCTATGATTTATCAAGATATAATATCATGGGTTTTAGACATTAAATATTCATATACAGGTCTAAAAACACATGATATGGGGGTTTTTTGATGCTAAAACATGGTTTCAGGTCTACAAGGTGAAGAGATAAAGCTCACAAGTCTTAAGCATAGTTATAACCTTCCAAGACAAGTTTCAAGAGTATTTTGAGTAAACATACCTACCAAAAAGTATTTGGAAAAGATTTCATGTTTTCTTGATTATGTGAGGTCTTAAGAGTAATATTTTAACATGCTCCCAATGGTTGCAGGTTTTTTATGTAGTAGATAAGGTTTCCATGGCTTTCAAAGCCTCAAACAAGATGATTATGCAGAGATCCATGGGTTTTAAGTAGTTCCAAAAGCTTCATCAGATCTAGGAAATTTTTTTAATGATCCTTCTAAGTGAAACATTTTTTATGAGGCATGAATCATAAGTTTAAACATGATCCTAACATGTGCAGTAGAGTTTCTCGTGTTTCCTTGATACATGATCTAGAAACAAGGATTTTAAAAGATCCATGAATCATAAAAACTAGTTTATAGGTGTGTTTTATGGTTTACAAGGTTTATTAACTAATCTGAATATAATTCTCAAAGTTTATTAATGATATAATGCTAATGCAAGGTTAATACTCAGGTCTTTGATCCTTGATCTAATCTCACTTACATTATTTTTTGAAAGGTTTCATGATGATAGAACACAAGACAAAGCTTTTAAGCATGTTACAATCATGTAAAGGTAAAGAAACATGAGGTTTAAATCATGTACAATAACATTTAAAGGTGTGCATACATGTTTTAATTCTTCCATGATGATACAAAATAGAGTATGCAAGTTTTAGAGCTCCTAGATGAAGGTTGTAGTTGTATAGTATGATCCAAGCACCTCAAAACCTTCATACCGGTCTTAAGACTGAGATTACATGATTCAAACTAGACTTAAAAAATTCCAAGCATTGTCAAGAAGATTATAAGACAACAACATTGTTTATAAGAAAAGAGTTATGCAAGATCCTTGTTTTCACAACTATTTTAGGATTCTAAGGTCTGAATCATAGGT
This sequence comes from Torreya grandis, assembly GCA_037957365.1. Classification (NCBI taxonomy): domain Eukaryota; kingdom Viridiplantae; phylum Streptophyta; class Pinopsida; order Cupressales; family Taxaceae; genus Torreya; species Torreya grandis. Next base: position 1,022,137 of record JARHVA010000827.1, read on the forward strand.
TTCAAGCATTGTCTTAGACCCTATTATCCTGCAAACTTTTTACAAAGCTTCTTTGACTATATCATTGGTAACTCCAAAGATTTTAGCAATCCAAGACTTCCATGCAAGTCTTAACTTGTTATCCAACTTAGAAGACAAGTTTCAAGAGGGTTTTGAGATCTAAAAACCCACCAATAGTATTTTATTCTCTCAAATACCTTTTAAGAGGTTTTTAATAGGATTTATTTATGATGAAGAAAATTAAATAGATTCTAAACATGATTCAAGAAGAATAAGCAAAGTTATTATTTATTTTCCATGACAAATCATGAATATGCAAAGGGTTCTCAAGAATATTTTGAATAATAAACAAGAGGATACAAGTCTTAAGAAAAAATATATAAGGTTTTGGAGCTTGTTCAAGCATGGTCAAAGAACACCATAGAATTAAAACATTCTTTAGGAGGTAATAAAACATAATCTTAAGATCCAAAAGCCTAGTTACATGCCTGTAATAGAGTTCCCATGACTATTTCAAGGTCTATGAGGCCTCAAAGGTTTACAAGCATGATCAAGACCTTCATACAAGTCCTTTTGGTATATATTTCAATGTTTCTTGATGATATAATGCTAATGCATAGGTTTAGAGCATGATCTAAACATGACTCAAGAAGATAACATGTATGTTCATAAGTTCCATGATGAAACCAATGTTCATACAAGGTTTTAAAACATGATCTAGGAGTACCTACAAGTCTAAAACTATTTCCAAGGTCTTCATGGTGAGTGCAAGGCCAAACCAAGGTTTTAATCTCTCAAGACCTTCTAATACAGGTCTACATGCAAGTATACAAAGATCAAGACCTTCACGCAGACTATAGGCAAATAATAGAGGGTTATAAAGGTCTAGACAAGATTTTCATCATCTCAATACCTAATATACATGCATAAAAAATGTTTCCAAGGTTTTATTGGTAATTTAAAGACATAAAACAAAGGTTTTCATCATCTCAACAACCTTCATATAGCTTTGTAGATAGATTTTGTATGTTTCCAAGCATAATCTAACTACATCAAGAGGAAAAGCATGGTATTTACAATGCTATGATCTTGAAATATGAGAACAAGAAGTTTAGAGAATCATCTATAAATAAACAAGCTTGAAATATATCTTCCAAAGTTATATAACTAAAAAGTAGGGTTTCAAGGTCCAAAAAGGTGCCTACAGGTACATAGATAGAATTATTGTAAGGTTTTTAATCTTGTAATGTGAAGACAAAGGTTTAATAATAATCTAAATGGGAGAAATTATATCTATAATAGGGTTTTGATGATGCAATGATAAGACAATCTCTAAGAATAAAGTTTTCAATATTTTCATGAGTATCAAGTTTTGAAAAGTGAGGTTTCTAGCAGGTCTCTTGAATTTTCTCAATAGCTAGATACATGCTCCTCAAGAAGTGTAACCTCATCAATGTGGTTGGAATTTATGAAAAACATATGCAAAGGCTAGATAGATGAATTATGTCAGCTTGAGGCCTATTTTGGTCAAAATAAGACATATTTTGGTGTAAAGGATTTAACAAGGGATCCAACTAATGAGAACAAGTCAAGACTAATTCTCTCCAACCATACATGCCCAAGAAAAAATGGTGAATTCAAATATCTTTAAGGAAAGCATACCATGTCTATTCCAAGAATATATCAACATGGGGTGAGATTTTAACCAAATCCATCATGGACAATCTTTCTTAAGGAGACAATTAAAGTGAAGATATGGTGACTTATCCTATACTATGTCAAGCATCCAAGTAGGAATACATAGAACAAGTCTAAAGCATTGAAAGGGCTTAATGTTTTCAACTTCTTAGTCTCTCTTCCTAAACATGCCTAGATTGATGAATGTAGTTTAGGAAGTTATTATGTCTCTTCTTCTCTCACTTATTTTATTATATATATGATTGAAAAAGGACTTTTTAGGAGCTTTCTACTTTGGTGTAACAAAATTCCACTCTTTTAAAGATTGTACACTAGTTTTAGCCTTGAAATCAATAAAGAACTGATATTACATTTCTTCAAATTTATTACATTTTGTGTGTAATCTTTGGATTGTTGATCTTTGTTTGTGAAAATCTATTTTTCCATTGTACCATTATCCACTCCTCACATTCATGTAGAATTATATTATTTTATAGGTTGTATGTTGAGTATAATCAAGATTATGGAAAATTAGCTATGGATTATCCCCATTTGAACCTTTTTAAGGTGAATTGTGGTCCTTATTAAGTTTTTTTTAGTATTTTTACCTTCATGTAAATTACTTATGTGAGAGATGTGCGAGTTAAAGATTGTGTACTAGAGTTATTAATTATAAAGATTGTCTTGTGATAATTTAAGCAAGTTGAGGAGTTCTTTAAGATTTGGTGTATCACCACATTATATTTTTAGTTTACATCTATCCCCTTTTCCATGATAAGAAGCTTAACAACAACTATAAGTATTTATAGTAGTGTTTTAAGCCTACAAACTGATCTTAAATCATTTGTACATAGTTTAGGTAGGACTTGGCCTTCTCCAAAGGTTTATCCCAAGGCTCCAAGGTCCCACACCTTGAAGAAGTTCCCATTGTCGCACTAAATCATCTAGCTAATCAAACAAGTGCAAGATTCAGGTGATAATTGTTTTTTGGCATGCTTAATGGGGCACCCATTTATATTTAGAAAAGGGTTTTATCTAAGAAATTTAGTGTTATTTTTTGAAATTTATATATTTGAAGATATTATACAAGCACCTAGTGAATCCATAAGTTCTTAGTTTCAAATTAGTCCTATTTTTTTATTCCAAAAGTGGAGACAATAGCTTCTTTAAGAGGTAAGGGTTATCAATTTTCTAAATTAAAAATTTTCCATCAGGAAGGAAAATTAGAAGATTTAGGTCACCTCATTCAAGGTCCCAAACCTCACCTCCTATAAGGTCTCAATATACAACTCCCTTTGGTAGGTTTCCTGAGCCAAGAGAAAGGCTAATTTTTATTTTATTCATGGCTCAACCAAGAAATCAATTTTTCATTACCTTAAATGGAGGTTTCCCTATTTCCATTGCTCAACATGATGAAATTCCAATTGAATCCCTAAAAAGTATACCCTATTTCACTAGTGGAAATGCCCTCACTCCTATAGATTACATTCAAGACTTTTCCAACATATGCCTAGTCCATAACATTGTAGTAGACAATGTAGCTATTAGACTCCTTACCATTTACCTTAAAGTAAAACACGTAAATGATATAGGGGGTTGCATCCCAATTCAATATATAACTAGGATTAATTAGGAGAAAATATTTTCAAACAATTTTGAGGATAAAAGTGACCATCTATCCCTAATGGATTAGCTTATGACTATCAAAAGAGTTACTCATAAAGTCATGGTAGACTTTAATTTTAGGTTTGAGAAGGTTTGGGATAATATATCACCACTATTAAAACCTTCTCCAAACACTGCATTTTTTAACTTTTTGAGAGCCTTAAATAGTGATATGGCTATCATGATTCAAACTATGGGAGGAAGCATCTTACCTGATGCCTATAAGATATCTATAAGGGCTGAAAATTACCTAATCCAAGCTAGAAAAATAGTTCCTAGACCACCAATGCCTATTTTTCATTAGCCTCCACCTAATCAACCCATTAAACAACCCACTTTGGCACTTTGTTTGAGAGAAACCAGTTAGCCAACACCACCTATTACCCTTTTTAATGAGTTTCATGAGGTTAAAACCTTGTTAAAAAGTTTTGGAAATGAGTTGGTCGCTTTGAAAAAGGCAAAAATCCTAACATAGTATACCTTATCAACCTTTTAATCAAACATATCAACCCAATAGGCAACCTTATCAAGGTAATGCCCAAGGAAAAGAATAAATAGGTTGTATTAGGCCATTGAACACCCAAAAACTAGCTATTGCAAGTTATTCCAAGGTCATTATTCCTATCCAAAATAACGTAGTTCAAAACTATGAATGGTGTTACCCATGTAACTATCCCCAAAACCAAAATTCTTGTACAAATGAGGTTCTTATCCAATTTATAATGGTTTAAAGTGCATCAATACTTCAATAAGAATAAGGGACATTGACTCAAAAATGGGAAGAATCTCATGAACATGTGACAAGTGAGTCTACCTTATTGAATTGGAAAGAGAGTGATTTTTATGGTGTTAATCAAAATGAAGTAGTAAAGAAGGGAATCAATCTGGTTACATATAAAATAAGGTCCAAGAAGAGAATAATGAAAGGAGAAACATCTTCCATGGTTGGTCAAGCATCTACTTATCAAGCACCATAAGAGGTTGTAAAATAAGTTATAACTACAAATCAGGTTGCTAGGAGGGACATTCAATCCAAAAATTAACCTCTAATGGGTCAAAAATAAAAAGATGTGGTTGCTACCAAATTCCAATCAAAGGTTGGTCACATTCCATTTAGTATAGTGGAACAAATGAAGAGAACCAATCTAAACATGACTATATGGGAAACACTCTCTATTCCATCACAAAGAGATATATTACAAGATGCCTGGGGCTATTTATATCAAGCAAGTTAACCAATAAAGGGTACATCATTTTCTCTTACAAGTTTATGCCAACCAAAATAAGGAGAATAAAGTAATATCAACAAGCCACCTCTTTTGTACATCTCCCTAATCATTGGTAAACATCTTGCACATAATTGTATGATTGATTATGGAACTAGTATTTCTATTATTCTCAAGAATATTATTGATTTATTAGGTATATAATATACAATAGTCACTAAGGGGGTTTTCCAATTAGATAGTACCACTATCAAAACAATAAGAGTCATTAGAAATATGAATCTTACCTTTCATGCATGCCCAAGTCTTTCTATATTTCAAGACATTTTAGTCACTGATCTCCCTCTCTATTTTTTCATATGCCTTTCTAGAGATTTCACTACAAAAATGAGGGGATATTTGTATTCAAATTGGTCACATAGGATTCTTAGGACTAGATATGGGATAAGGGTAACCGTCAAGGCTGAACCTATCTCCAAATATCATATTGATCTATACATGCTTAGTATTATTAACATGAATTGTATTATTAATGATATAAAGGAGGATGGTGTTATTGATAAGGCTAAAACATACTTGGAGGAAGTTTTAGACAATTTTCTTGATGATTGGGAAAAGGCACACTATGAATTTGATCCATATGATCATATGAAATAAACTGGGTTATGCACTTATTATATACATGATGAAAATTATGTTATACCTAGCCTCATGAAGTCAAAAGAAGATATTGATGGAGTATAATATCTCTAATTTTATGGATCAAGAAGAAATAATGGTGTTGGTGTTATGATGATCTCTCCTAAAAAAGAGAGATATTTCTTTGTATTTAGGCTTCAATTCAGATATACTGATAATGTAGCTAAATATGAATCATTAATCCAAGGTATCCAATTAGCATAAAAGAGATTAATCAAGGTGTTATAGATATTTTGATATCATGATCTCATCATATATAAAGTTAGAGATCAAAGTGAAGCTGATAATAATTTGCTAAAAGCCTATAAACATAGAGTGTGGGACCTAGTTGAAGACTTTGATGCTTTCAATATCTAAGTGGTACCAAGAGCTCAAAAAGAAGATGATAATAGGCTTACAATAGTTGGTTCACAATATGACATTCCCAAAGACATCATGAAATACTTGGATCAACATGTTAAACTAGTAGTTCCAGATAATGAAACTAACTGACAAGTGTTTGAAAGTGATGAGAAATTTGTTAATTTTATACAAGAGGAGGTCGAATTTTATACTAAAAATTATTCAAAATTTCAAGAGAAATATGGATAATAGATCATATAGATAAAGATAAACAAGTTTCAAAAAGGATTGGTCTCTTTAGAGAGCATATTTAACTCAGATGACCATCTCAATAAAGAAAATATGAACATGACTATCAAAGAAGAAGATTGTGAAAAAGTGGTCATCTTAAATGACAAGCTCTGAAAGCTTGAAAAGGCATGTAGCAATTTTTAAAAACAAGATTTCATTGACCTTTGTAGGGAGTATGATGATGTGTTTGCATGGAGTTATAATAATCTTAGAGGTTTTGATCCAAGCTTAACCCAACATACCATTAAGTTTGACCCCAATTCAAATCCCATTAAGCAAAAACAAAGGCCAATAAATCCTAAGATTGAAACATTAATGAAAAAGGAGTTAACCAAACTCATAGAACCAAACATCATTTTCAAAATCAAACACTCCTATTGAATGGTTAATATAGTTAAAGTTAGGAAGAAGAATGGAGAGATTGGGCTATGTGAATATTTTAATGACTTAAAAGAGTATCTCTCAAGGACCATTATCCTCTTCCATCCATGGAACAAATCCTTCAAAAAGTCATTGGAGCTGAAAGGTTTTCTCTCCTAGATGGCTATTCAGGTACTATCAAATCCTAGTTTAAGAATTAGATCAATTTAAAATAACATTTATTACTAAATGGGGGACCTCTGCCTATAATAATATGCCTTTTGGGTTAACTAATGCTAGTGAAACCTTGCAAAGGGAAATGGACATGGCATTCAAAGATATTATTAATGATATGGTTTTATTTTATTTGGATGACATCACTATTTTTTCAAAGCATGCAAGTGAGTATTTGGATCATCTAAGAAAAGTCTTTAGTAGATGCAAGGAATTTGGAATTTTTATTAATCCTAAAAAGTGTGTGTTTTTTGTTCATGAGGGCAAACTATTGGGGCACATAGTTTGTAAATGATGGTCTTGCCATTGATCTAGAAAGGGTGAATTTTATATTGTCTCTTTATCTCCCAAGACATAATAAAGGTCTCCAAAGTTATTAGGGAAAATTAAATTTGTGAGTAGATTAATATCATAAGTGATTACTTTGGTCAAGCCTCTTACCTCCATGCTCAAGAAGAATACTATTTTAAACAAGTCAAAAGAAGGAAAGGATAGTTTTGAAAGCATCAAACAAGAAATATCTCAATATCCTACTCTTATGAATCCTACCTATGATAAAGAATTCATATTTTATGCCTTTAGAGGAGGTGATAACATTTAATCTATCCTAACTTAATACATTTTTTTCAAAAGGACTAGTTGATAGCCTTTTTCAATCAATCACTAATGGACTATGAAATGAGGTATATTTTTTTTGAAAAACAAGTTTTTGCTATTGTAATAGCTCTTAAAAAAATTAGGCACATGATTTATAACAATAACATTCAACTAATTATGCTTCATGAAAGTGTGAAAGAGTTACTTTTGAGTAGGGATGTGAATGAGAAGAGAGTTGGATGAATCACATAAGTCATGGAGTATGATGTGCATATCAAAATCACCAAGCTTGTGAGGGGTAAAGGGTTATGTGAGAAACTTGAATTAGACTTGGAAACTCATAAGAAGATAATATAAATGATATAATAAGACCAACAAAATCTTATTCATCCTCCAAGTATCTAGATTCAAGACATGGTTGCCTTCTTACAAACATGTGAGTATCCTTTAGGCCTTGACAAGGAAAAAAGAAGGCATTTTAGGTTGTAATCCATTAATTTTATCCTTGTTAATGGTGTTTTATTTATAAAATATATGAATGGAGTGTTTTAAAGGTGTATTTAGCATAATAAAATTAATAGAGTGCTTGAAGAGTTCTGTGATGGCTTATTAGGAGGTCATTTCTCACCAAGGATGAGTGAGAAATTTTAAGAAATGTACCTAATTCATAGGAAAACAAACATTTAATTCCCTTCATCTTCATCCTATCCAAATAAATCAACCATTTGTTTAGTGGGGTTTAGACTTCATTGGTATGATAAATCCACCTTTTAGTGTTGGCTACAAATAGGTATTGATAGACACACACTAATTCACTAGATGGGCTGAAGCAATCACATTGAAGGAGGATAATGAAGCTTCAATATTGGATTTTATTGAAGGTATTTTTACAAGGTCAGGTTTCCTATTTACTATTATTTATGATAATGCTAAAGCCTTTATAGGCACTCAAATTAGTGAATGGTTAGTCAAGCATGGCATCTATCTCAAAACTTATTCAAACTATTACCCTCAAGGTAATGGATTCGATGAATATACAAATAATAACCTAATAGGGATTATCAAGAGAACAATAGAATATAATCATAGATCTTGGCATACCAAACTCAAGACAACCCTTTGAGATGATATAATCACACCTAAGAGATCTATTAGGAACTCTCCCTTCCTGTTGGTGTATGGGAGAGAGACAAATCTTACTTTGTCATTAGAGTTACCTTATCTTGAGTTTGTGAAATATCTAAAATGATGCAATGATAGTGAGATTGGCTGAGTTGATGGAGCCGAAATAATTTAGAGACCAAGCAATGCATACCCTTGATGCTCATCAATCCCAGGTGAAGAGGAAATTTGACAAGAAAGTTATTGATAAGACCTTCAAATAAGGAGATATGGTTTTAAAGTGGGATGAAGATAAAGATAAGGCTAGAATACATATAAATTTTGATGATATTTGGAGTGGCCCATACATTATCATTAGTTGCAAGCAAGCAACCACTTTCCAACTCTTAAGATTGAATGAAGAAGTATTGCCTATCCCATTAAATGAGATACACCTCAAACTCTACTTTTGAGGTCATTTTCAAAATTTTTACATAGTAGTGTAGAAAATTTCCATTCTTTCAAGTGTTGTTTACACATGGTGTGTTATTCTTTGTTTTCTCATTATGTGTTTTGAGGCATCTTCAGCTCGTTTAGAGGCTAGCCAAAAATGTATCATGGTTTCACTTTTAGATTGAGTTATTTTAAGGATTTTAGTGACTCGTATGCCCAATGGACTTGCATAAGGATACTAGATCATTGATTAGAATGCAATAACTCATGGAGGTCATAAAAATGTTGACTTTTCAACTCACCTTGATTTCTCATCACTTCATATGCTAGAAGCAAGACCTTTAGGCTAGATCAAGATGAGGAAGAGTTATTATGCCTTCATGTGGACTTCCTCACACCAAAATTATGTGTTTTATGATCACTTAAAGGTGTTTATACTTTTAAATATTTAAATTAGGACTATTAGGTATATGTGATGCAATAAGGTCATGTTAGCCCTTGTTAAGGTCTAGTTGATGATTAGAGGTATTTAAATGTGTTTCACAATGTGAAAATAAATCAAAGATCTCATATGATTTCCTTAGGTCATGAAAGGGGTGAAACATTCCAAAAGGTTTAATAAGAGTCATTTAGATATTGGGGAACTCCTTCATTGACACTTGAAGTCTATACATATTGTTCAAGAGTATCTTTTACTTAGTTTTCCTCCTTTTTACCTCATTATGGATATTTCAAACTTCCCTCAAAGGAAAATCTCTTTCCCATGAACATGAACCAGTTTAATGATGGTTTATTAGAATATTTACATGTTTTTATTTCTTAAATTTCCATATATATTGGATTATAAGCCTTCATGCATGAGCATGAGTCCATTGTCATGATCAAACTATATGTTTCCAAGATTCTTGTCATTCAATGTTTCGATGAGGGTATAATGAGAATACAAAATTTAGAAACATGTCTAAAGGTTCTTAAGTGGTCTATAGGGCCATGATAAAGATCAAAGGGAAAGAAATAGGGTTGAAGAGGTTGAAACATGAATATATAATATGTTTTTAGTGTTTTCATGAGGTATATGATGAGAAATAGAGCTTTGACAAGCCAAGGAACAAGGTTGCATGTCTATAAATGGCCTAAAAAAGCCTATCAAGGATAAAATAATAAGAAATGAAGGCTGAAAAAGTTTAATAGTTCTTAAAGATCAAAAGATAAGAATTTACAAGTCTTTAATGAAAGAAAATGAGGTATGTAGGCCATGACAATGAATTTTTAGAGGTTTGGAAGCAAAGAGCAGTCAACCAAATATCACATCCTATCATAATTATACTCATGAATGGTATGAAGGAAGTATTAGATGAATAATAGTAGGTCATAATGTATCTTTTGGTGATCCCTAGACTTTTCAAGAAGGTGAAAATTATGGGATCCACTAAAAACCCTATAGACAGTCAAATGACTATCCTAAAACCCTAAACCCATACCTATAATTTTGCTAGTTTTCAAGGGTTGTGAGGTAAAAAATAGGATTGTATACCCCTTATAATCTCCTTAGAAATAAAAAAATGGAATTCATAATGTATAATTCTATATTAATCCGTTAGTAGTGAGTGAAGATTAACCTTCTATCATCTAGTCTCAAAGACTTACACCTAGAACTTGCATCTAAATTAAGGATATATATTTAGATTAGTCTGGACATTTATTCATTTTTGAGAGATAAATGTTTAAAATTATAGGAAAAATATAATTAGAAGCATAAGTTCCACTAATTATATAAATCTACTCTAACTCTTCATTGGTTAGATGCAAGCAATTTTTTCAACCTACTATTTCCATTTGATTCTCCCAGCCAACATCAACGTATTGCTTCAACTACCAAGTCTATTAGAATATATAAAATCTTGGTCCCTTATAATAACCCTCTATATGTATCCACACTATGATATTTGAGGCATTATTACTCTTTTTGAGGAATTCTTGTAGTTGGGAACTGTTGTGCAATGTTAGATAATTTCTTTGACCTTGTACCTAAGCCCACCATCACATCAATAATTAATTCATATTAATTACCTTTTATATATATTTAACTTAAGTAATTTTTGTTTTGACCATTGATTTTTCTCTCTCTTCACCATTTTCAATCTCTAGTGTCCCCAAGTCACCATTTTTGAGCTTTCATGCACCCTCACTTCACCATTTGTGTGATCAGTTGGATCTTCTTGGGTTCATGGATTCTATGCTCAAGTCACCACATCCCATTTTGGTTTTCCTCTTTAGGTAGGGTTTTTATTTTCATTTATTTCTTTAGGATTAAAGGTTGTTTTGTTTTTTTGACCTAGGGTTTTAATTAATTTTTTTCCCATGTTCTTTAGATATTTTTCTCCAAAGAGCATGATTTAATCCATGGAGAGCTCTTTGAAGATTTTAATTTGAAGAACACCCTATCTCACTCCCAAAACCCCTTGGTTCATCTTGGAAAATATTCTTTGAGATATACCAAATGTTTATTTTACCCCAAGTTCACCATGGGTGCACTTCAAAGAAAATTCTCTGAAGTGCATGTAACTTGGTGTACTTCAAATAATTTTCTTTGAAGTGCACATTCACTAGTTGTTATCCTTGAATTTAGTAGGATAAATTCATGGGATAAACCCTATGAAACTTGTTCATTTTGTATCCCATGAGATTTAAGAATGAAAAATAAGGCTAATCACTACTTTCTTGCTTTTGTTTTTCCTCAAAAAATTAGCTTTTTGAGGGAGTTTTTAACTACCCATGTAGTTCAGATAATTTTCTCTGATACACACCTAAGTTGAAATTAGTGTAGTCCAGAGAATTTTTTCCAAACTACACCAAAAATGTGCAAAGGTGGATAATTTCTCTGCCACTACACATGCAATCCAGAGAATTTTCTCTAGACTTCACCAATCATGTAATAGCAGAGAAATTCTCTATTGATGCACATGTAAGGTCAAAGAATTTATTTGACCCTACACTTGGGCCCACCATCACATTGGTAATTAGTTCATATTAATTACCTTATATATATTTAACTCAAGTAATTTTTGTTTTTACCATTGTTTTTCTCTCTCTTCATCATTTTTAAGCTCTAGTGCCCTCCCAACTACCATTTTTGAGCCCACGTGCACCCTCACTTCATCGTTTATGTGATCAGTTGGATATTCTTGGGTTTGTGGATTCCATGCTCAAGTCACCACATCCAATTTTCATTTTCCTCTTCAGGTAGGGTTTTTATTTTCATTTCTTTCTTCAAGCTTAAAGTTTGTTTTGTTTTTTTGACCTAGGGTTTTAATTTAATTTTTTTTTCCTGTGTTCTTTAGATATTTTTCACTGAGGAGCATGATTTATTCCATGGAATGATCTTTGGATATTATTTTATGAAGAACACCCTATCTCACTCCCAAAACCCCTTGGTGCATCTCAGAGAATTCTATCTGAGATGCACCAAAATATTTGTTTTACCCCAAGTTCACCATGGGTGTACTTTAGAGAAAATTATCTAAAGTACACGTAGCTTGGTGCACTTCAGAGAATTTTCTCTGAAGTGCACGTTCACCACCCGATGCAATTTGAATAATTTTATCTGAAGTGCACATAACTAGTGCACTTCAAAGATTTTTTGGTGATGGTTCTAGTTGTAAGATGATAAAACTAATTAGAAACAACACCTTGGAATGTTATGGTTGAAACTAAACCAAGACCAAATCAAAATAACTTAGTCTTAGCTCCTACATCTAAATCTAGAAAACTAAAACTTTTCTATATTTCTCTATTTGTCAATGGTTACAATCTAAGTAATTGTGTCATTGATTTGGGTGATTTTGATAATGTGATGCTGGCCAAGGTAGCTAATACCTTGGGATTGACCTTAACAAAGACTTTTGGTCATTAATTTTCAATGAAAACTAAGAAAGTACCTCTCATAGGCCAAATCAAGGATGCATAATTTGCATTTGCTACTTTTCCAGAGAAAAAGATCAAGACGACAGTTCTAGTGGCTAATGTTCCAGCCTTTTATGGAGTTTTGTTAGGATGCAAATTTTATAAAGATATTGGTGGAGAAATCAACATGGATTGGTTCGGGGCTAGAATACCCATCAAAGGCATGATGAAAAAAATTCATCTAGAAAAATAATCAAAGTATACTATGACAAATACTAAGGACCCAAAAGCTCAGATTCTTTTTGAAACTTCTGAA